>CM021530.1:12684895-12700361 GCA_010994315.2 Pisaster ochraceus
CCCGAGGCCAGTGATTTTAGCGTTGGGCCAGTAAACTTACAATCGTACAAGTCCGGCAGTCTTGAGTTTTTGAATAGTAACACCTCACTGCATTTTTTATTTAAACTGATCAATACAAATATCTTTCAATTCCATTGAGTATTAAAGTATTACCCATAAAAAGGACTTGATAAATCTTCTCTTGGTACTTGATACAAAAACAGCTTACATGCTGTGTAGATAGTGTTCTTCTCATTTGGATTCCAGTCTTGTAAACAATTTTTTGGTCAAGTAAAAGTTTTGAGCTACAAGCCCTGCAGTATTGTGGATTTTTTCTGCTCACCATGCAGTGCTTCAAGAATTATTTATAATAAGTAGGCTATCACTCAGTTAAAAATTGCCTAATTTCTTTTTGGGGTCATTACCAAAGTACCACCCTCCCTTTAAGTTAATCAGGTAAATACCACCGTCCTAGCTTCCCTTTAAAACACCATGTCAAGTCACTTCTGAAGTGAGAATGCCAATAATTTTTAATAATACACCAAACTCTGTAGTTGTGTTTGACCGATAATTGTGTATTGCTTCAACAAGTCACAAGTGTCTCTATAAGAGTGTATTGAGTCTGGAGAGCGTACTTTCCTGACTTCTTCTGCATGGATGGCTCTCCACACACACACACCAGCTGTCCACCGCTCATGAATTTCTCACATGTTATGACCTTGGTCAGTGGTTTGCTAGTATTAAATCCCCATCAACTGACTAAGTGAACTCATTGTCATGCCCAAATAATAATTGTTTCACAGTGAAGGGGTCTCATTCCACACGGGAGCTATACCCTTCTTAATTGTCCGATCGGTATGATCAAATGATATGCACTGGGAATTGATCCAGACAACAAGTCCAGGATCTTATGATATTGATGTCTATAGTTGCAGTCTAGCTGGTTATTTGATTAAGACGGTTGCTCTTGCCAGTCAAGGGATCTTCTTATGTTACTATACTGTACATCTACGGTACTCTCTCAAAAACTAAAGCCCCGTTTTCAAAACCTGTTCCTTCACGATCTAAAGACCAAACTTCATTTGGATTTAACAGTCTTAACACCAACAGTAAATTGCAGTTGTAAGCTTTATGGCTATGGACTATACACCCTGCTAAATGTTCATTAAAAACACTAATTAATTAATACACTCTAGGTATTGATTCTCTTTCAGCCTGTATTTGTGTTCCACTCACTCTTGCCATTGAACTTCTTATGCCTGATGAACTGACCACCATATGGTCAATAACAACTGTTTGCTTTCCCATGGTGCAAATATTTTCAGGCATTTAATGCTCATTTAAATTAAGACAAATTTGAGAGTACAAATGTTAACCAGAAAGACAAATTCAAGTCATAGATCACGGTGGCAGAGAGTGCCTTCGAAATCATTGCATTTACATATGAAGGGGAAAGCCAGTTTTAATTAGTGTTGTCAGTGATAAAGGCCTACAGAAATGATTTAATTGTGATTATCACAACTGAATTGACATGACAGTAGCAAGTCACAAATCTTTTTGAATTTAATTGTTACAAAAGTCAAACAATAGGCCGACCAACACCTTTGTCTGATTCGATTAAATTTAATTTAAATGGAAGGAAAAATTAATTTCACACATTCTTGGAAACATGAAAAAAAAAGTCTCTCCTTTCCTTTCTTTTTTTATTGGGGGGGGGGGGGGGGGGGGGGGGGGCAGGGGTTAGGGGAGGGCAAACTTGTTTATGAACAGTCTTGAACAGATCAGCTCCAGAAAACTTGATCACAGTTTACATTCAACTGTGATTGGTAACCTGAAGTGGTACAGTACTGTCATTAACCAGAAATTATAGATGAGTACATCAAGGTCAATCTTTCCAAATACACTAATTTGATTAAATTGATGAATACATTTAGGTATATCAAGTTACCCATTGACCAAAAGCAAGGTCTACAGTTCTTTAGTAAACTGGTCAATTATAACGGCAAGTATTGAACAGATAGATTTGGTACTTAGAGACATATGAAGTCACAACTTACATGTAAGTGGATGGTTTGCTTGGTTTCCGCCCCTTTGAGTGTGTGCACAACATTAGTTACATTGAAAAAAATAACAAATTCACAGATCTGCTAAAAAATTACACAGTTTAAAGATGGTCACGATGGAAAACGTCCCTTTCAATATTTGCCTGAAATGCTGCAATATTTGAAAAACGAATAAAAAAATTAGCTATTCTCATGAATTGATTATGCTTGTTTAATTCACGCACCCCTACGGACACCATGAGTTGGCAAATGCCATAGAGTTGTGCACTAGGCAGATGTACAAACGTGTAAGCGTCACGCCACCATCAGTCCCATACAAAAAGGCATTATACTCCCTCATTTTGCCCACCAGTGGAAACAGTGAAAAAATGTGAGGGGTCTTTAACTATTTTTATGTGACTCTGAAGATCGATTAAGCTTAAACTTGTACAGGTTTGTTATACTTGGGTCACACAAAATGCACATAGTGGTCTTATAGGAATTATTAATGTTTTCCACATCATTTTTTAGTGTGATTGCTTGCTAAAAGGTTTCCTCGCGCTCCATTTTAAAGTTCTTTTCTTTCTAGAGCTTGCTTTTGTATGTTTTTGTAACTTGTCTCTTCATAATTGACTCCCATATAGCTAATAATCTTGAACAAAAGAGGAAGCGCTTTCACCAAGTTTCACCAAGTTTCACCAATTTTCAATTTTCATTTTTACCAACATTATGAAAAATCAACTCTTATTTCAGAAACGTATGAACAAATTTCACCCAATTTAGGAGAAGTTAAATGGTTTTTTTTGTTGGAAGAGGAATGCACTTTTTTCCCCTAGATTGTAACAAAACCATACGAATCATTGTTTGCTTGATCTAATATCTTCATCTGAATCAACTGTGAAGAGCCACACTGAATGTGAAACACAATGCCGACTGACGCACACACTAACAGTCGCGTAAACTCTCTCAGCACCAACAGCTGATTGGGTGTATTGTTTATGACCAACTTTACAAGCGGCAGAATTAAACAGCAAACGAAATGGAACTAAATTATTTAAATGACCTCCTTACTGTCAAATGTTGCCCACTATTCATCCCACAATCCTCCTCTCCTACGTTGTGGCAGCTTTTCAAAACCACTAAGAAAAACCCCAATACTAAATAATACATTCAAATCAATACCCAAACAACAATTGCTTTGTCCTTCAACTGCTCCAAAAACAGACTCTGGCATTCAGCAATAACCATGGAGACACCTCCTCATTTATTCATAAGACCCCCTACACTGATGAGCTGTATGAAATTTTAACCATCTTGCCTTTTGTGCTTTCCCATTGTTGCAAGACTCATCAAATATACAGGAAGTATCTTGGAGTCTGGGTGGAGATAATGGCGTGTTGCAATTTTAAAATGCCTCTTAGCTGCCAATCAGATATGAATATTTCAGGTGGGGCCTTGTCTGTCTATACCGCTCGGCACTTCAATGTCATCTTAATTCATGGCGGCACTTTTAAAAAATTCAACATGCCAGCAATTCCTTTGTTGAGCGGCGTGTTCAGCAGGTGTGCTCAAACATGTTTACACAATAACAAGATCAGCAATTCTTCCTTACTCTATGCTTCTATGGATCGGTACTACAATGGGAACACTGGTGCCACCTTCCTCATACCAACACGGAACTGTTGGTAGCTGACAAAGTGTTCCAATGACTGCCCTACAACCAATAACAGTCATTTTACTGACACCAACATTCTACCTGTTTTCATTTATTTAAAACTGTTAGCTTTTTTTCATAGCTACTGGCGTAGATCCATGTTATGAAGTGGGTGGGATGACTACAATACCCATGTGAGATAAATTTATTATGTATATTATGTATTAAGTATGTATGCCAAACCAACTTAACTTATTGTCAGGATCTAGGATTTGGGGTGAAGGGTCTGGAAACCCAAACAATGAGAGCAGTATTTTCAGTGGGGACTCACTGGGGTCTATGACAAGATGCTCTCTGGAGCATTCTGAGCCTCTACAGTTTATCCTTTGAGTAAATGTAGGTCAAATGGTTTGTGGTTTTATTTCTCCTACACTTCTGTTCTCTTTTACAAAAAGGGACAAAAGTCATTCTGCGATAATAGTGGTTGGGAAGGGGGGCATGCCATTGTGCCTTGTCAAAGGGATCCAAAACTCTATCGAAGGCCCAGAAAAATGTTACACCATGCTCTCTGGTGCATTCTGAGCCTTTTTTGTGTGGATCTTCAAAGGGTTAGGGTTTTCTGTTTACCTTTCTCTCTGCCTTTAAAGTGAGGGACAATTAGAGAAGCGTTCACCAAGCATGCATTGCAGAGGCTGCCACAGTATTGGGTTCTTTTAAGTGGGCTCTGGGATTATGTTCAAGATTAAGAAACACTTTAGTGCACTTTCATCCTTTCTGAGTTATCTTTTGAGGCAAAGAATCTTCAAATTGGAGAATTTTGTAGTTCCTACTTTTTTTTAAAAAGTAAACAAATGAGTTGGTGAAATATAAGGTGTGCCACATACATCCCCTCAGTCCGCCCTGCATGTTTGCACATTTCAAATGCATTTTTAGAGCACTGTCAAGTTTATTTATGTCATTTAATTTACATTAGGAAGACATAAAAAGATGAAGTGTGCTCAATGCATGTTGTATGATACAAGTTGATTACTATTCTCAGTATTTTTGGCTAGTTAAAAAAAATAAAATATAAATCACCCATTAATAAGCCAATTTATTTTCCCAAGGCTTGGAATTTCAGGGGGGGGGGGAGAATAATCTCATGGTCCCATGGGCCATAACCCTACCACACCCCCCCCCACCCAGTCTAAAAAGTGGGGAATAGTAATCACCCTACTATTTACACTGTGGTGACAGCTTTCTTGACAAGCTGTTTGTCAAATAGGTGTCACAATATACTTATAACCAGTTTCATGGTGCTGCTTAAGCAGAAAAGTGTTGCTCAACAATTTTCTGCTAAGCAACAACAGGCAAGATAACAGCGACAGATGGTACGTGTGACATAGTGTTTTGGGCTGGTAACCATCATTTTGTTGTGCTTAACTCCTTTTTGTGCTTAAGCAGCTCAATTAAAATGGGCCCTGATTTCCTGACCTTGGTTTCAAACTTGGGATAACGCAACTTAGTTTAGCTACAAGTGAAAGAGTTTTTTAATAACCAAATCACTTCTGTCAAACTCTTATCAATGAAACCATGAAACTTTCAAAACCTAGCCCAAGAGCAGACATTCAAAAAGATTCCATACCACTAATGGAAAAGTTTTTTCCCGTTGAAAACAATTATTTTCAGCAAATAACTGTCCATACCCTAGGTACCTACCCATGGGAAAGTAGTGGATTGATAAGGATTTATTTATCAATTTCATTTCTGTACAACTGTTGTAACTTGGTGTCCATGCTTTGGAGGAGTGCGTTGTGTTTAGAGAGACATAAATGATCGACAACATACACAGTTAGCTCAGTTAGAAGGAATTTATAAACAAGATCAGTGTACACATATTTGTTTAATATTTCTGAGACAAAAAACAAGTATCTTTTTAGGAGGTGTGAGGTAGACCCTTGTATTATGCAAAACTCTGCTGGTACACTGCGGTCACGTGCACGTTTTTACGGACAAAGAACAGTGAGGGCGCTCTTTGAGAGTGTGACGTCATACGCCAGGGGTCTATCTCAAATCTTAAAATACCGACGTCTTCACTGAAATGAATGGTGTATAATGTGTGGTTAAAACTGAAGCGATAGTTTGTTACTTACTTATGAGGTGAGCGGGCAGCAGCTGTCTGTTTTAGTCGACCATTCTCAGCTAACAGAGTCCGGTTGTCCGTACTCAACTTCAAGTTTGTCTACGATAAAAACAATACAGAGAATATTTTGTTTTTAAACGACACAGAAAGAGAAAACTAAGGCCAAGAGAAGAGAACAGACAAATGCAAAGAAAGGTTCGAAATGAGGACAACAGATATAACTTATTAACTAGTCTGTGTTTTTTAACATTTTGCATTGGAGTCAAACAAGAAATATATATGAACTTTTGACATGCAGGCATCTATAGAAATATTGGTTTTAAATTTGGCTGTACATTGAAATGTACAATCAATGGCAAAGTACATGTACATTTTAATGTGAACTACATTAGTAAAATCGACCTATTAAAAAATGTGGTCATTAGATCACACATTGGGCTGATTAAGTGCAAAAGAACATAGTAATTATGTTATTAATCTTTTCATTTCCTATTTTTTAATAGGCTTTTGTTGAATGCACTGCCAGCAATCGAACTAATGTAACAGAGTTTAGGAGTTCAAATAATTAGTACTGACAATGTAAAAAAAAATAAACAGGAAAGTAAAATGGGATGTGCTCTGGGACACAGAATCCCGAGAGACAATGAAAAGTAATGCCAAATAAAGCCTGTCTACATCCTCCAACCTACAATCAGTAAAATCACCCAATTCATCAATTGGTTCCACTTACTGCTCACATTCACAGAAATGGCACAACAATGCATCATATTGGCTGGGCCGGATCAATAATTAATTCCTAATTAATTTGTCATATCACCTGATTCATTATGTCGATGGAGCATTTGTGCTGTCCCTTGGGTGGGAGTGGCGTAGTCATGGCGGTAAAAATGTCATACACAAAGTAGTTACAGTACATTCTGTTTCAAGTTTGCTTTTGCAATTTTCTTTTTACATTGATTTCATTGTTTCTTTATGGCTATGATGTAGAGTTTCAGCTTTGCACGAAGTTAACATTTTGCATAAATCACCCCAAGAAAAACATATTAAAAATGTTCCCCATACTTAATGTATTTATTTATTGTTTTGCATTACCTCCTTCAGCTTGTCCATGTCTTGCTTAATTCTATCATAGGTTGTTGTGGCTTGCTTCAACTTTGACCTCAGTGTGGCTAGTACTTCGCTATTCCCTCCTTCCTCACAATTATAATTTCCATCCCGATCCGCTGACGAGAAACTCTCTCTCTTTTCTCCTCTTGCTTTCAACTTACCCCTAGAAGGGGACGATTTGGGAGACGAGTTTGTGCAATCCCTCCATGCATTAGAGTGAAGCTGGAGTTTGGGTTCAGTGGTTGATGAAGACGATGTGGTGGGGGATGATGCAGCCCCTGCTTCATTTGAGACGAGCTCTGACTTTGACGCAACCATTTCCTCCATTTCTGCGAGCCGGTCTTGCAGTTCACAGTTGGAGTTCTTGAGGAATTCATTTTCATCTTCAAGTCTTTTGATTTCTCTCTGATGACAAACAAAATGTACACGATCAGCTCTGATACTGTACATTAAGTCTCAAATTTCTTCTGCAGTCTTTTGTCAAAAAGTCACTCCCTTTTGAAATGCACTTTCCCCCCCCCCTAAACTTTGCTGCATGCACAACAGCTAAAAAATGTCCATGCTTTAAGCCCAGCAGCGAGGGACCTGATCGGACCATGTTGTACATTGTCAGCACATGCTCACAAAAAATTTCCACAGGTAAAGAGCGTTTGTTAAGCATTTTTTCAATGATTTGTCTACTTAAGTGTGCTGTTTACATGTCCATGCATTGCCTGGGTTAATAAGCTTTCTTGTTTGCTTAATTAATTAAGTTTTATCATTTGTTTTCATCTCCCATTGACAATTGACACACCGATTTTGTACCCAGACAGTGCTGCCAGAGTTTTGTCCTTCCCCCTTCTAACCAAATCACTGACCCCTTAAGATTGGCACCCCCTCTAGGACGTTTAGCACGGTCCAGCATAAGATATCATGGCACATGAGCCGACCAGTGTGTACAATGTGGTTAAAACAATTAACAATTTAAATATATCATTATGTGCTGACAGCTGACCCTACCTGCAAGGCTTTAAAAATCAGCTCTCTTTTACCAACCAGCTTGTACATCATTGAAATCCAAAGACTTTGTGCTTCATCATTTTGAGATCAATTAAATTTCAAATACAGTTTGTTAATCAAATAAAAATTACTAATAGCATAGAATGAATTTATTTATTTGTTTATTTACTTATTCTGGTAGTGAAGCCAATGACTCTCAGAAAAGCCAACTTAAACACTATACTAGCCAAGAACCCCATGGAGAGAAAACAATGAAGGAAGTTTCAGTTTTAGACATGGGAGGAAAACCCCAGAAAATTATTCCAGGGAAAACCCACGCAATCAAGTAGGGACTGAAAACCCAATCCACATAGTGCCACTGGTGGGATTTGAACTGGGGTCCCAGAGGTGGAAGGCGAGGCAAGATACCACTAGGCCAACCTGACCACCCTTGCACAATGAATGCACAATGACTGACCGATGTTAAATTTGAGAGATGTTTTTACATAGTTTGAGATAAATTCTGAGATATTCTTACCTCGCAGTCCTGATAAAGTATGTCAAAGCGAGTTCTTCGCAGAGCAGGGGTCGACATGTATGAATCACTCTCCCCATCTTGAGTCTGTCCTCCTGTTAACAAGAACCAAATTTTTATCCTAACAGAATTGCACAACGTTTAGTTGTACATTCATTCCAAGCCTTTTCTCCTCATCCTGATAAGGGTCGAAGATTCTGAGAAAAACACATTTTCCAGCCGACTGAACTTTCCGTTTCTACCCTGATGCAAGTGTATCAGAGGATCAACCCCTCAAGATGGATTGGTCAAAGTTACTACCAATGACGTACACTTGATGTCCGTACAATTTTCTTGTAAATGTCATGAGCATTTTGTGTATTGACCCATCACATCTTGGCTGCATCAGTTTGGGAGTCAATGTCCCAATGTGTTACACAGTTTAATGCGCATCTTAGGCAACGCAGCGTTTACATGCTTACCATGCTTTTTTTGGTGCACTTTAAGTTCCCAAAATGGTGAAATGTAGCGTGAATGTGGCCATGTGAGGCATTAGTTCAAGGGGTCAACGACAAGAACAAACTTTGACAATCCATTTCCTTCAGTTCAGTTGCTTGTGTGTTTAGAGTAATGCCTTTTCAACTCAGAGATAACCAAGTAATTGCTTTGAGTTAAATTGCACTCTAGTAGCAAGAATGAAAAGCAAATGTTGGCATGTATACATTTCTCGCCTTCTGTTTTTTTCTTTTCTTGCCTACATCAAAACATTAGTATAGCCTGTAACAAAGTTCAAAGAGTCGGAAACAGCAACTATACAATTGTTGAAACAAAACTTTGTCCATCCACAAATAATGTACCTTCCTTTACAGTGCACGTTTTTCTGGGAAAAATTATTAAAAAGAGAAAAAAAAAAGGGACATGAAGTATGAAAGCTGTGCACAATTCCAGAGTCACAATCCTTAGATAAAATTAAACAAATCCTGATGACACACATACATGAATCCTCAATCCAAAATGTTGCGAATCAGAAGTTGGAGATCCTTCAGGAAAAACCCCAGTATTTATGGTTTTAGCTGGTGCAGTAATAATTCCAATGTTAGGTACATGTAGTTCACAAGTTGAATAATCCAAAATGTCAGTTTTGCTCGGTTCCACAAACTCCAAAAGGTAGTTGATCTGCAACAACACTTCAAAGAAATGAGTGAACAACCCAACTCACTCATTTATAAATACTCTACACAAGCTGTACAACTTATAATAGACAGCAAAAGCCATAAATCTTGCAAAGATTGTATCAAAACCACGTATAGCTACCGGGAAACATTTATACATTAATGAGGGAAGAATAAAAAAATCAACTGTATTGATCTTAAGCGTGTTAATCATTAACAAGGTCTGGTGTTTATTTTTTAACTGTGGCACTCAGGGAAGCCCTATTCAATGGCCAGCCATCAACTGAAATATTTATCAAACATTGCTATGGCGGAAGACTAGGATTGCCACCTAATACATTTATGAGGAACCCGTACTTTACAAAACGAGCTTGCTTTTGTCTATGCACAAAATTCTCCTGAATCATTGAAACTTTTATTGTAAAGAATAATGGCTGCCTCTGCTGTGCAAACACAGCAGGCCCGTATAGCCCACCTGAATCACCCTAGACTTGCCATAGCAGGGAAATGATAAATCATAGATGGACCGCAACGATTCATCAAAAAGTGGATCTTCCGTTAGTTTGTTTGTTGCATTGTGACTTCGGGCTGTAACTGTTATCGATGAGGGAGCCATGCATTTTTCATTATCATCGCAAAACTTGGGCAATCCTGTAAAGTGCATTTGGCAGTGTAATAAGTCCCTTTTGAGCAACTGATGCATGATTGATGTATTTAGTGGTTTATGTTGTCCGAACCAGGAGTCTTTTCTCCTGTTTAGCCATAAGTTAAGGATCATTAACTACGTTTCATACAAAGGACACATAAGAAGAGATCAACCTTACTGGTAATGCGCGATGACCGAGCCACGGCCGTGTAGCTTAACTCTGTCAATAGCTCCATACTTAAAATGAGCAATTAAAAAACAGAAGTCATCTTTTTACCCACTGGAGTTTATTTTAAAGAATACCTTTAAAACAGGTGTCTTTATTATATTGTGTGGAAGGTTTTCAATTTATTTTAAAGCTTTGTTTGAAAGATAATTAGGTATTAAAACAACATGGCAAGTCTGAGAAGACACCGCAATACTGCTAACTATTTTTGTGTGTGCGCTTTGTCAAGCCAAATAGGCCTGGCAAAGTGCTGTTATGTTATTACCCCTGTTCATTGGGCCCTAACCAATTATGAAACCTTCTCAACTCCTTAGGAGTATGCAGCACCAGCAGCAAAATAAGTGCACAGGTTGCTCATTATTCACAAGGTCTACATTATCTACCCTTGCATGTACCCTTTTTTTTTAAAGGTGATGCGAAACAACAAAATGCAAAGTTGACTACAAAGTTTAATAGAAGATAAAGTCTGCTTTTAATTTTTTTGTTTAAATAACTTTGTCAAATAACCACATAAATTTATCTGTAACAGCATGTAGAACAAACCATTTTTTTTAAAGAATGAAATTCATGGAAGATTTGTACGCCCCTGATTATTCCCTCTATAATGCATAAACCCTCAGAATTGTTTTTTTAAATGAGTAAACAGAATAGTAAGTCAAGAACCCTTCCCATGTATATCAGAATGAGGGACTGCAAAACAGCTGAAAATGGGTTCACCCCTCTGTTACTCAGTGTTACCGCAAAACTCCACTTTTTGTAGGTTTTAACTGTTCTGGTAGTCAGGGGAGTCATGGTAAACCAGACTTTACCAGGCTGATCTTAGCCAGCCATGCACGGCTGGTTGTAAAAATGGGTTAACTTTAATCATGGTACTGACCTGTGTGCAAGGCACAAGCAGCATTTCTCATCAGAACAGCATACAATGTATATTCGCTTTGCTTCAACACCATGAGTATATCTACTTTGCTGTGTGGATTTGTTCTTTGGGAACTAGGTCTTGCTTTTTATGACCGCCGCGGAGTAGATATCGGAATTCAGAAGACTAATTAGTTCTGAATTAAAAAGTTGTTAATGTTTAACTATTCAAATAGCACTGCTTCATATCGTATGCACCATAAAGCAAGCAGCGTCCCTCCCCCCCCCATCATGCATCATAAATAACAAGAGCAATTAGTGAGATGGGCACCGCCAAACAAGTGCAGTTGCCTTACTTTACAATGAATTAGTCTGCCCACTCAAAAACACAATGTCTATCACTCAAAAACACAATGTCTATTTTCTAACACTTGTCCCCCGCCCCACTTTAAAATTCCATCCAATCAATTGACAGTGAGGCGTTGTTGTCTCTGTATGCGTAAATGAATTGCTTTTCAATTACTTGATAAATTGCTTTTACGAGCATTTCCTTAAGCATTTGTCTCTGGATTGGGTTATTAGTGTTGATAAGCTGTGTATTCACCGAAAGTGAAAGTCAAGACTAAAAATGAATGGATGTAATGGCACGACAAAATAAAAAAATAAAAAATGAATGGACTGATATTTCTTTCTCAAAAGCAAAATGACAACACAGCACACACCTGTTTTTATAGTGTGCTGTGTTGTGTAGAAAGACTGCTAGGGTAAAAAGTCAGGCCATTAAATTGTATTATTAATTTGTTTGTGTGCACTTATAGCATACATCGTTTGGTTGGTAAGAAATTTGCTTCAGTTAATTTCATTTTCTGACCGAATGTAATTTACATTACAACCCTCCCAAAATCCTCCCAATTCAAAGGAAGCGGTAAGTAAATGTCAACTGAAGTGCTCCATTTAAAGGTAGAGTCATACTTAAGCAACGATCCTAAAAAGAAATTGTGTAATTTGTATCCAAAAGCCTACTTGTTAAAAAGATGGTAATGGGACTCGCAAAAAGTGCTCGTCTGAAGTGCCTGTTGATTAGAAATCAATAAAAGCATGTCCAACAATTTGAATAAAGGTTGCAAGCAGGTGACTTTTAGAAAATGTCCGTGGTCTCCATTTTGAATGCTGTCCTAAATATGTCCAGAGATGTGGTTGGTACCCGCTCTCACCTAGCTAAACAAGGATGGATTCAACATTCTTGATCAAAATAGCTTGAATTTCATTTTTCTGTTTTTCTCCATTAGTAGACACCGATTCAACTGAAACTTTCACAGGTTTTGTTGTATCTTTTTTGAGAATGTTACCTTTAAATTCAGCATTCAAATCAGCACGACAAACAACCTTTAACCTATAACATGACAACAAAAATAAAGTGGAATTTTGTCATCCCTTTTTTCCCCAGAACACAAGCTATCCTGTTGCCATCCCTGTGATTTTGTCCAGCTCCCTGTGTACACCTGCGTTCACTAACACTTGTTCTCATCATATCCAAATGGACCAGACTAATTTTCTTCTCAGCCTAAAAGTTGTTACATTGAAATGAATTGAAGACAAACAAAGCGATACTGCCATGATCAAAGCCTATAGGGATGAACCTTTTACAAATTGGAATTAACCTTCAAAGGTAGAGTTTAATTCTTGTTTGTGTCTTAAAAGTACTCCAAATATGAATGATCATGCAAACATACTTGGTAAGAAGCACTGCAGCTGTTAATAGTATACCCTAATTTGAGAAAGGTTTTCCTTCGAAGTAATCTGGTTTTGATAATTTTTCACCCCACAACAGTTGAATCTGAGAAATGATTGATGCACGAATGGTCTCTTTAGATACTGAGTGTTGGTGTCTGTTTGTGAATGCTGCGTCCAAAGATGAGGGTTGGTATCCCCCTGTCAACACCACTCGATGAGGATAGATTCAATGTTTGTGCAAAAATACTGAGCCAGGAGACATTGGGGATTGAAACTGTCGGGTTAACTCGATGCTCGCCTTTTCCCAACCCTTTTACCTTTTTGTGTCTCTCCTGGGTGAGTCTTTTGTTTTGCAACAAAACACAAAAGTCAACTGCTGTATTCAGCTGAAACTTTCACATGTGACTTTTATCCTATCTTTCTTTATAATCTTGGCTATACATCAGCATTAGGTTGACACAAACGAATCTATGAACCTACCTTTCATCCTTGTCTGTATCTTATTTTTAATTTTTTTCTTCTTCTAAAGTTGATTAAGAAAACTGTCATGTATGAAGTTGTTACTGAGTGTCGGTTTTGATTTCCCTTGTATGGCATAGCAAACGGTATAAACACAAAACTTCAAAACTACAAAATTGTTCATGAAACATATTCAGTCAAACTAAGTGGCTGTTGTAAAACTGCTGTTCAGAGAAATCATTCCCTTCAGCGTGTAAAATACCCTGATTAAAGTTTACTGATGCTTTTGTCGCTAATAGAGCAATTTAGTACATGGAATTCTTATCGTTGATCAGCTCAAGCTGCACACATTTTCATGTGCAGCCGATATAGAGGGTTGTTATTCTCTATTGCCAATTTTGGATTTAATCATTTTGACCCATCATACACAAGCAGCATTGTCCCTTAACAGTGGTCTGCCGGCCAAATACCAGTTACATCACCTGAGGACCAGTCAAAATTTATTCCAAGTGATCCAACTGGCTATTTCAGTGTTTGAAAAGCTCCCCTATTTTAATATAGAGTGTGGACATGGGCCAAAGCTGAGTGACCTGTGACAGACAAGCTAACTGGTTCTGCTTGCTGGTCACTGAAAAAGTTAAGGCCACACACTCTCAACTATGCATCCCATCATCCCTGTGGAGACGACATCTTTTGTTCTTTCCTTTTTCCCTATACTTAACATCCTCCCATAGACTTTGTACACCAAATTACTTGTGGAGCACCTCAGTCTTTAGAATTCCCCTATGGAGACCTTTTATTTTCCCTTTTTTGTTTTGCCCTTGGTCTCCATAAGGTACTGAATATGAGCACAAACACTGACAAGCCAATGCTAACAATTTAATCCATCGAACTGTGCAGTGAATCCAGTTGCTATTTATCGCATAGACCTCTCACACAAGATACCACCAGTTCAAACGTCGCCCTCAACGACGTCAAAGGAAGACCTTTCATTGGCTGAGAGTTGTGTGACCTCAGGGATTGGGTGTAAGGGGGTCCATTAGACAAAGAGTAGCACCTACCCAGTATTTGTTTGCACGGATTCTCTGGTGTTATGGGTACACGGCATGTTGGGCACTGCTGATTATGTTGCAACCACAACTCAATGCATGAACTGCAGAATACATGTTGGTTTGGGCACACTATAGGCTGCTTCACCTGCAATACAGGAAGTTAAAAAAAAGGGGCATTTTAAAATTCTTTAAACTATATTTATTATACAGGATTGATGGGTAAAAAACATTGTTTAATTTTAGTCTGAAAGCTTCCTGATTATGAATGTCATACTTGAAACATTTTTTTTCTGTGAAATATTTTCCTTTGAAATAAAGTCATAACCAAGAAAACTGTATCTCTGAAAACCAATCAGAAAACACTGATTTCAGTAAATTCGGTGAAATTAAGGAGAAATGAGCTGAGGCCTACATGCTGAAATTTGTGAATGGTTTTTCATTATTTTCTCCTGACTTACACAACGGAGTAAGCCAATATTTTCACAGGTTTGTTATTTCATAGGTGATCACACAAAACATGAACACTGTCTGCGACTATTTTGTCAGCTCTACACCAGTACACTTGTAAACTTTAAGTCTCATAATATTCGCCCTCTTAAATCACACATTGGTTATTTATCTGGATTTTGTTTAACCATCGCTCACTTATTGAGTAACAGTTTTTAATTAAAAAGTTGGTACTCCGCCATTTTTGTTTCTTCTAAAAAATTCCCAAGTTCCACAACTTAATTTCATCTTTGAGAAGGTAGTTTTTTTTCTTGACAACTGGAAGGTATGTAGGCGTACATTTTATGGGGTGAGAGTCATTGCTGACAAATAGATCTAAAACAAGGATCTAAGTTTTTGGAGGTACGTTGAAATGATGGCATTTCCACATTTTGATAATCGCTGGAATTTATAATTTATATTTAATATTTCAATCATCT
>CM021530.1:12704361-12715387 GCA_010994315.2 Pisaster ochraceus
TGTAAAAGTTTGAGCGATTTTAAACTTTAAAGGGAACGCATACCTTTGGTTTTTGGAGCCGATTGATTGTTGTAATCCTATACAAAAGTAAATAATACAATAAAACTGACCTGTGATTTCAAAAGGTGGTAGTATTTTTGAGATATTGCCGAAAATCCGTAGCGGTTACGTCCATGCAGAAAGAAAAATCCGTTATTGGAATACACAATCTGAGAACCGTTACTGACAGTATTACGGTTCTCAGATTCAATTTTTGGGGGATAAAAACTGATATCTTTTTACATTACCACATTACTTCGAAGTGAAATGATTTTCAAAATGCATACTATCGAAAGCTGCTGTACTTCTAACCAAGTAGTTTTTATTGCCATTAATATTAAGAGTGATTACCAAACATATACGGACCCTTTAGAGTAATTTCACAGAGTGAGGGTGCAAATCTTTTTTTATAAGCCTGACATTTTGAATGTGAAAAAAATGAAGTACAACAATTTATGAAAGTTTAAACAATTACTTCAATTTAAAAACAAGTAAATAAAAACAAGTAATTAAAGTAAATAACCATCCTATCATCCTGATAAAGTAGGGAATAAAGTAGGGGCAACTTTGTCAGGGGGTACTCTGTAAAGGGTCGACTTTGTGAGGAGCGACTTTGAGAGGGGACGATTTTGTATATTAGGGGGTGACTTTGAGAGGGGGCGACTTTGCTTGGGAGCAAGTTGACTAATTTCCACTAAAATTAATTCGATAGAGAACCTGGCTAAATATATGTGTACTTCCTAAAATTAAATCACCATCATTAAAATTATTATGATTTATTTGAATAGATAAATTTGATAAATTTTATTAAAATTAATATAAGTTATTTGAAAAACAATTGTCAATTTTATAGCTTGAGGTTAACTAGACCCAACTCCCATATATGAAAGGGGTAGGTATTGCTGCCGGTAGCTATATGACATTTTCATATGTATTTTGTAACTATTTTCTGTGGATGACCAGGGTTCTCCCTATGTACAAGCTACACATGTAGTGTATCGTAGTGTATCGTGTTGTATCGATACGCGCGAAAAGCGTGCCGATATGCCAAAATTCTGGCTGATACGCAAAAAAAAATTTTTTTTAATACTTTTTATAAAAAAAACGAGAGAAAACCATAAAGAATACTTCAGATTGTACAGTAGGGCTTTTAAAACCAAGATAAACCTTAAGTAGAAAACATTTCAAAGAAGTTGTTTCAATTTAGCGTGCTTCAGCCAAACATAAAAAAATGTGGGTGCAGAATGCCCCACAGTTTGGGAAAAAAAAACCTAAGGGGAGAACCCTGGATGACAAACCAAACAAGGGTTTGTGTGCAAAGTGGATGGCATAACACAAGGGCAACTTTTTCACAATTTTCGTAGGCAGGTATTACTTGAAAGAGTTAAGCCATAATTTTGTTACAGAATGGTATAAAAGTGAGAAAAACATGACAAGGTTGTCATTTTGCGTGTGACAGAACTTTGACGACCATGGCAATTCTCATTGTCATCCAGGTGAGAAGAAGGGATCCATAATTGTTTCTCCTGAATAATTTATGTTTTTACCAAATCAACCACTCCTTATTCTTCTTATAAATAAGGAGGAAAACATTTATTTACTCTTTCAGGTAAATTATAGAAAATAATGAAAAGTTGCTGACTTTACATGTTGCACCATACACTTTGCACACAAATCGCTGTTTGGCTTATATTCACATCCGTGACATTTCCATTGTTTCCCATGATGCATTGAGAAGGTCATAAATGTTTGCATGACATTCAAATGTTTTATTCTTGCTTTGTTTTTCAAAATCTTCAGGCGACTTACAGTACCAAATTTGTGTACTGTATGTTTGCCTATCCTCAAAACGCTTTGTACAAATTCTCTTATTAATGTTTTGAGTATTTTTAACTTACTTGTTCAGTTTGTGAAGTTATTTGTTGTGGGAGTATGATAATACAATGATTTATTTATATACATACGTGCATCATTAGTATTTGGACAAACAAATTTATTTTAATACTCTTGTTTTTAAACAAACACCATGCAACCATTTTGTGAAGATTTTTGATAACTCCCCACTTTGCAATTAGCTGGCAGTTAACAAGTTTTTGTATTATCAGGTATGTTAGTTGTCATACTATGAATGGTTGTATAAAGTGAACTTTTTAGGCTAATTTTTACAAAATACATGAAGTAGTAGTTCTGAGGGAAACATTTCTTAGTCCGGTTGGTACCAGACTTTGTTTCAAGACTTTTTAAAGTAAGCTTTGATTAGAAATCAAGTTTTATTTTGTCAATTATTACCCATCATGCATCAGACCTTTGAAAAATATTTACAAATTAAAAGTGAACTCCCTGTTGTGTTTCTATTTTGTTGCAGGACCCATCAAACCAGAGATTACGGTGAAGTACTTAGCAGTTTCTTTTATCTTCTTCAATAGCGGATTGTCTTTGAAGACAGAAGTAAGATATGCTTGTCAAGGTTTACAAATCCTTAATTGCAATGAGAAACATATAGTTAAAAAGACAAATTCCCTGACTGCGGAAGAGGGACTCAAAAGTCAAATTCAGTTTTGTGATCCACTCATTTTCCAACAGAAACACTCATTAAGAAAATTGGCAAAAAAATACAGGTCATCACATGATTTTTTATGATTTTTTCATTTTTGCCCCTTTAAGTCATGAAATGCTAGCGGAACATGCTATAATCAGTATTCAAATTTAAACAGGCTTGATAGGTTGTGCAAGCTTCGAAAAGGAACTGCTTTGAATACAGAAAACTTTAATATTCAATTGAGTAATCTGAAAAAGTTATGGCGAAACAGCTCTGCATTTGTGCACAAATGCAATTATGTCTAGTTTCATATTAAAACCGTGTAAAAATTGCACTTGAGGAGTATCAAACCGGTGGCATTTTACACCTTTTTGACCTGAGGTTAGAGGTTAGGTTAGGTTTGTAACTTTCCACCCACTTTCATGACAACTCTATCTATATTGAAGAATGAGTGCACCACAAAACTGTATTTGACCTTTGAACCTTTCTTTAATAAAGCCATAGCCAACTAAGGCCCATTACCTGACCAACCCTAAAAATGCAGCTGACCCTATTTTAGAAATAGAATAAAATGTTATTTTAAAAACTCTATTCACAAGTTTGAAATATGATACTGACCTTAACATAGACATTACCAACATGAGTTTAAGTTCACAAAACATTTGTGTTGAAGTATTTGGTTTTCAAATACAATTTGAAATATTTCACTACATTGATGTAGTGCGGATGTCTGACAGACTAATAAGCATTCAAGCTTATTAAAATAATAATAATGAATACAACACATCATATCTAACCTACCAACCCTATTTTCTCTTATCTTTATTATATGTCAAACACAGCACACACAAATTTGCCAAAATGTATTTACAGATAAGAAAAGCCAGCTGTTTAATCTGCTGTCTGTCGGCGTAAAAAAAAAGCACATCGAACATAAGCTTAGAGATCACTAAGCAAGTACTGTATTTGAACACTGCTTCGATAGTTCTTGAGTTGTCTCTACCCGTGAAATGGCAGAGATTTTGTGGTGATTCGGAAACTTTTTTTTTTTTTTCCAAGTCTTATTGCTTTGTAATATGCATAACTCAAATACTGCGGCAACCCAGGAGCTCAATTATGTTTCTCCTAATTCAAGAATGTGCCTTTTGCCCATCTTGCCCACAATGGAGACAGATAAATGCAAATATTTCCTGAAATAAGCTCAAAAACAGAAAACCCCATAAAAGGCTTTAGTGTAGGCTGCAATGCTAGTTCCTAGACGCCATCATGCATTTAATGTGCAGTGCAAAGTGTCAAAGGGCATTTCTTGTTCTGCAGTATATCTTCTAGGATGCAATATACTTTGTTTAAAGACTAGACAAGTTATCATTTATACAGAGCTCACAGAAAACAAAGTGCAGGGGTTACAACACACACACTGTAGCTTTGTCCAGGGTCTTTACTCAAGCTCACCACTTCCATACTCAATGCAAACTCAAGACAGGCTGGCATTACGTATTGCTTGTATTAACAACTTCACGTCGGTTTAAAAAATTATTTTGGGTGGAATAGAGATAAAATTGGTAAGAGCAGGACTTGAACCTGTAATCCCTCGATTAATGTGCCGGGCGCTCTACCAACTGAGCTATCTAGCCCTAATGTTAGCATAGCACGGTAGGTTCATGCCTGTGCACGATACACAATGGATTTGCCGGCAGCCTGTTTATACATCAGACTGGTCAACTGACTGCAACCAAAAAAGGGCACTCCAAAGTTGTTCCAAGCATTTCTATATGTCCACCGTAATTCAGAACTTTCATGCAAAAGCAAAGCGAGTTTTCTTGCGTCACAATTGAAAAAAACGGCACATACTGATTGGGGCGTCACCAAAACTTGCTTCGCATTCGCTTCCACTTGAAGTATGAACCAAGCTTTACTGTGGGATTGACGGGGTTTTGGAATCTCATACAACAAGGACAAACCACAGGTACTCCAGCGCCTGTGCTGAGATAACCGTATTTGCTCATACAGAACTGTGATTTCAACCAAGGCGATTTCAAGGTTGTACTTGTAGTTTTATCTCTTTATGGCCAAGAATCTTCCTCTGCTTATTAACACTCTCTGTTTGTTTCTTTCTGCTAGGATCTACGCTCTGCACTGTTCAATGTCAAGCTGCACTTCTTTATTCAGTCCTTTACCCTTGTTGTTGTGCCATGTCTTGTGTGGGTCTTGGTTCACTTCCTCCTCATGACACCAGTAGATGAATGGCTGCTGAAAGGGTGAGGAGACAGTTTATACTAACATTTACACTCCTTGGTGTTTGCCCTCCAAGCATGACAGGTTTTCGAAACAAAGTTATTTTTTATAGATATACAGTAATATAGCATTCTCTGTTAACAGTGGTCCGCTGGCCAAATGCCCGTTAAATCACCTGAGGACCAGTCAAAATTCTCTCTAAGTGTCAAGCTAGCTAGCTCAGTGTTGAAAAACATCCCAATTAATGTAAAGTATGGACTTACTAGTGGAAAAGCAGGGGGACCAGTGAAATGACAAGTTAACTGGTTCTGCTTGCATGTCACTGAAAAAAACGTGTTGTGCAGGATTGGTAATAGTTTGAAAAAATAAATGACATTTAAAAAAACTGATTGTTTTGTATCATTTGTCTTGAGAAAGATATCAAAATAAGCACGTACATATATGATTACAGGAACATGCACAAAGCCATGTTAAAACATACATAGTGATCATTTGTCTTGAGAAATTGGTATCATTTGTCTTGAGGAACATTTCCGCATGCGATATTTACCACATCTAAGAAAAGGGTCCCTCCAAATTCTTATTTTATGAAGGGTGTATCGAAATAGGCACATATTGTAACATTATTGTGCACATATTTATTAGCTGTTTTCTTAAAAAAATGGTGGCCTACTGCAGTTATTTCTTGAGAGGTTGGTTAACTGAAATGTTTGTTGAAACACAAGGGAATTAGACCTTACTTCCAGGTCGCATATTTGACTCGCGCAAGTTTGAAACTTGCGTGCGATAGTTTGAAACTTAAGCGCACAAGTTTGGAACTTGTGTGGGGGAGCTACTTGGCACTCATCATGGTTAGAAATTCAATGTAGAGTCAAGGCGATCTGAGGCTAAACGATCAGATTTGCTCTCAACTTTTAAAGTTGTTTGACGTTTTTAA
This sequence comes from Pisaster ochraceus, assembly GCA_010994315.2. NCBI lineage: Eukaryota > Metazoa > Echinodermata > Asteroidea > Forcipulatida > Asteriidae > Pisaster > Pisaster ochraceus. The sequence continues at coordinate 12,710,112 of CM021530.1, forward strand.
CATAAAGATATTTATGAACGGGAATAAAAGAGTGGTGACTCAGTCTGATACGGCCATTTAAAACCTTGCAGGGTTGTTGACCATGCAATAAAGAACCTCATGTGGCTCAGTCCTTTATCGCACAGCCACGACCTGCCAATTTCAAACAGCCTTTTGAGACCTCATCGCCACTCTTTTACTCCCTTATTCAAATGTATATACTTCATATGACAGACTTAAAAGTAGCATGTTAATGATTTGCCCTAGTTGCACTTCTAGCTGGAAAGAACTTTGCTCTAATTGTCGGTTCAACCTTGAGATGGCATGTGTACCTTTGAAAGACCTTACCGAAACCCTCCCAAAGTTACTTTATTAATTCCCGATCTTCACAGGTTACAAGTAGTTGGGTGTATGCCACCACCTGTGTCTTCTGCCGTCATACTAACAAAAGCTGTCGGAGGAAATGAGGTAAAAATTCATTTCTTTACTTTTTTACCTGTGAATGTTTAGTTGAAATATTATCAATTGTAAGGAAATTAGAAAACATTTGTCAAATGTGCAGGGGTATTGTACCGATACATTTGTGTCACAAAATATATCCTGAAATGGACAACAGATGTTGGTACAATAAACCCAGCCAGGTTGTTTGTCGGCATTCTGAAAATTTGTCTGTGTCCACCGACGGTATTATTTTTGGACTTTTTGGATCTTCTTGAATAATCGTTTTCCTTTGAAAATATCGTTGCCACAGTGAAACCCTGACATGAGAAAGGAAAAACAAAGGTTTTCATAATAAGCTCCAGGATTTGATGTTGTCATGTGAGAAAGATAAGTAGTCACGCACTGTGATTCTGCCAAGAACCCTAGCTAAAAATCTGCCACTGCTGGAATCTCGGAACACTCAGACTTAACTCCCATTAAGCCAAATAAAATGACAAACAATGGTGGCAGTTAGTTCCACTCTTGTTTGCCACACTTGTACAACAACAGGACAAAAGTCTGGAATCAGGGGTTACACAATAACCCCCGGAAAGGGAAATTATAAGGTGTGTTTTCCAGAACCTGTTGTCACTCTTTTTGTACGGGTGAAACAAAGCATATCACAGTAGGTGCCTGCCTGTGCAAGCTACAGGTTGACATAATCATCAGCCGTCTGGCAGCCACTGCCAGCAAAATATTTAGGAAAATCTGAAGTTGTTCCGAGTGTTTAAAAAAGTCTGCCATTAGTCTGTCCAAAAATATTTGCGGATAAACACATCATTCAACGTGAAGTGGTTAATACAATCCATAAACAAACAAAAATAATGTAGGCCCTGGAGTAAGTCATCTCAAAATAAAAGAAAAATGGATGTTAATTTTTGCATCGGGGATAAATAATATAATTTGTTTTTACCCTTACACCGATGTGTATTAAGCACTGTATACTCAGTACTTTCCTGAGTTCTGTGAAAAAAATCAACAGGCAAATCACTTGATTGGGATTTGAACCCACAGAACTATCGGTGTAAGGTAAAACCAAGTTATATTATTTATCCCCGATGCAAAAGTTAACATCTATTAAGATCGTTGCGGTACCTGCTGCTTTTGGACTTGCCTCTAATCTAGCAACACAAAGGTCGTGGGTTCGAATCCCAACTGAGTAGTAAACGTGTTGATTTTTTCACAGAGCTCGGGAAAGTTTTGAGTATACAGTGCTCAATACACATCGGTGTATGGGCGAGACCAAATCATATGGACCCAAAAATGGTTAAAAAAGAAAGAAAGATAAGTGTTCACTCTAGCATGACACACACACATTCTCACACAACAGGAAGCTTGTGTTCAAAGTTTGATTTTACAAACTCTATTATTACCTTGAAGAATTGTCTCATTGAATTTCCTTTTATTTAATTCAAAACCAATTGAAATCAGGCAATAAATGTCCCAAGTTCTTGGTCTTTGTTTCCCCAGTGTTTTCTTTAAACCCAAACTTTTTTGCACACAACCATTATGGCGCTCTGTAGGTGTTTGGCATTTGGGATATTTCCACTCCATTTTGAAGTGATTGCATAATAGCAAGCCTGTTTTATTTTACCATCATTGGAAAGATCTTGGCCCAATATCATGGCTCTGCTTACCGTAAGTAAAGAATCGGTGCTTACGGAAGTCTGGAATTCCGCGCTTACGTCAAGCGTATTTCACTGGTTAGCAGAGAATTTTGCTTGTGTGTGTGCGTGCTCCACGTTATTAGGCATTCTTTGCTTATACAGCTAGCGCGGAAATTCGGCGCTTTCACAGTAAGCGGAGAATGGTGATCACAAGCGCAGAATTCAGCAGTAAGCAGAGCCATGAAATTCGGCCCTTATCTTTCTCTTTCCATTTATGGTAAGCTTGGTAAAGTCGCCAATGGGGCTCAATCAGTGTATAGTGCACAGTGGACTATTAGTTGCCATTGGGCTTGAAGGGTTAAATGGACTTTTATAGCTCGCCACAGATTTGAGACTCGCTATAACGTTGATATTATTTTGTAAAACAGTGCATGTTGCACACAATGCAGATGGAAATACTTTCATGTATTTTCACATTTAATAACAATTTTTTTTTAGATCCAATCTGAACTGTATGGACACCAAAAGTTATGTGCAAAAATGGTAACCTTAGTTTCCAAACAGACATAGGCAAAATCAAGTGGAATTTTTTTCTTATCCACTCGGCCACGACACGGCCTGACAGACTCAAAGTCAACATTTGAACATAATTTCTTTCTGTTAAAGATATTTCACAGTGAGGTATTGTTATTCATTTGAAAAAACACATGACTGCTGGCCTTGTCCAGTCATAAGTTTACTGGCCTGGGGCTAAAATCACTGGCCTCGGGCCGGCGGTCCAGTGTCAAATTGGAACCCTGATAATATAACTACTCATTGAAACTTGGACTGACTCCATTTCACCGGCCTTTGCCTCATAAAATGGAACAATCCAGATTTCACCTTGTGATTATATTCATCTATATATGTACTCCTGACTCATATGCATCCAATATTTATATGATATTAACCAAGATTCACTTAAAATTAATCTCTTGGAAAAGATATTTATTGAAGTAATTAGGTGTTTAAAACAGAAATGCACAATTGGCAAAAAGTGGTTTGCTGATTTGAGTTGTGACAGTGGACTGTTGTCTAAAAATATGCTCAGCTAAAATATGATAAGATGCAAAGAACATTTTCAGGATACAAATCTACTTAAATTGTCAAATATAGTAGTATTCTATTCCCTTTAATGTGTGTGCACAACAATGGTAAAATTGAAAACAAAGTTCAAAGATTTGCACATAACTTACACAAAATAACACATATTCAAAGATTTGCATATAACTTGCACAAAATAATACATATTCAAAGATGTGCATATAACTTGCACAAAATTATACATATTCAAAGATTTGCATATAACTTACACAAAATAATACATATTCAAAGATTTGCATATAACTTGCACAAAATTATACATATTCAAAGATTTGCATATATAACTTACACAAAATAATACATATTCAAAGATTTGCATATAACTTACACAAAATAATACATATTCAAAGATTTGCATATAACTTACATGGTATGAGGATGGTCGTGGTAAGAAACTTCCCTTAAAATATTTTTCCTTGAAATGCCTTGGTTTTAGAGAAATTAGTATAGCAATTAATCTGGCAAGTACAAAACGTGATGTTTGAAAACTGGAAAACTTCAAGGTTTTTCTCTCACTCTCTTCTGGTGACTTCGATGACCAATTGACCTTAATTGACCAAATGTCAGGTCACATAAAGTGTGTTTATGTGTCTTTGACAAAATCAATGTTGTTCGCGTGCTTGAAGTTAACGTAAACAAAAATCATTTTCTTCAATTTTTATTTAAATAATTTGATTTGCCAACAAAAGTAATGCAGAGAAACTGCTTTGAAGCATGACACAGTGCTTTAGTAGTTTAGAAATGAGGGCATAATCACTGACTGACGCCGCAGTGGATGTTAGCAACTAGACGGTCTCAGAAGATTGTAGCAGAGATTTATCATGATTGGGGAACGATCAGATTGCATAGCTAAGGCATTAAGTCTCATTCAAATCCGATCAACAAGTCTACCATGTGGAACCGTACTATAATCTTAGTCACTACAGCGGAACTACCCTGGTATCCCTGTAAGTAAAGCTTGCTGAAATCTGTTTAAGTGTCCATGCTTGGCCGGCCGCCTGTGAGGCCACATCAATTAACCGGCATAAACAACCAACGAGATGGACATTAAATGAGTTTCCCGGCACCAGTCTAAGATTTCAATGTGATTTATTTTTGGTCATTTCCCGGTCCATGTGAACTGAGTGTGTAATGATAATGTAAAACCCACCTGGTGTGTGTTTTTGTCAGCCTGGAGGATCTACAGTGGGTCCACTTGATCACACAAAAAATACCTCCAATCTTGAAAGAAACTAAACTGGGCTGGACACACAGTAGATGTTAACTAGAACAATGTTAAACACAAATATTCATGAGTTTTGGTAGAAATTTTTTTAATTACATGATATTTGTTTGGAATATCTGTATATTATAATCAGATAGTGATAGTTAGATGTTGTCCATATAAATTTATTTTAGGAATGAAAGTTTATAACTGAAGATTAGAAAATCTGTCACACTAAGTAAAAAATTCATTAATGTTTCAGTTTCCCTCAAAGTTTTTTTCATGAAGTAATGTTTTATTATAACAGAACAATACTTGCCGACCCAAGACCTTGCTTTTTGACAAAAAAATCAAATTGTCAATTGAAAAAAAGGTCCATAGTTAAAAAAATTATTTAACAGGTGTTTTAAAATAACACTTTGTAAAAACAAATGTTATTTGTAAGAGACTGTTATTAAGGCCAATATTTTCTGTGCCATAAATTGAATGACGAGTTTGTATAAACTCAAAATACCAGAACATTGACGCACCCGGACAATCCATCTGTAGCATGCACGGTGCATTTACTCACCACCCTGTGCAAAAAGGGAAAAGAGTACTGGAATTCATGCTCAAAATTCCCTTTTTGTTGTGTAATCCCTGATTCTAGACCTTTTGTGCTTTTGTTGTACAATCTAGGATCACAAGAGATCGATAGGCTGCCACCATTGTTTATCATTGCATGTGGCTAAATGGGAGGTAATTCAGAGTGGTCCAAGATTCCAGCGTACCATGGCCGATTATTGGCCTTGGCTCACAGCCAAGGTTTTGCCATCCACGGTGACTGCATCTCATATTTTTTCTTGAGAGAGAACAACAAATCA
>CM021530.1:12730192-12740734 GCA_010994315.2 Pisaster ochraceus
TTGTTGCTGTATTTTGTTAATTGCCATCTACAAAATATTTCTACCTGCATGGTCATTATTTGTATTTTCTGCATTCTACCTTCGCATTGATAATGCTTCTGGAAGTGGCGCGCTGTAATTGTGACCTTTGATCTTTGCCACGTAACCCTTGAGCTCTTTGCGAGAAGCGGTGACGTCGTGACCAATATACATCCGGTTCAAAAGTGGGATCGGAGCCGGATCAAGCGCTGGTGTAAACCCGACACAGGATCTTGATCTGCGGTCATTAAAAAAATGCCATATCTCAATCCACCTTTCTGGATCTAAGGTAAACGCGGTGTGTGGTTTCAGTTGAGGAAATATAATCCATATACATGTACTGTTTACGATCATTGTCTTTCCGGCCTGGTATTTTTACTTGGATTTTTCTAATTAAAAAAAGATAAACCCTAGCCTTTTTCCCAGAAATAAGTCTATTACTATTATTATTATTTTTTTGTTTTGAGAAAGAGCTTCGTTGATAACCGATAGTATTTTGAGAATGTTTTTGGCTGACGATCCTACAGAGGAAGTGGGTCTTGCTGTTGATTTGTTAAGATCTCAAATGAGAATGAGTGGGACAGGCCTACATGTATGTCTCTAAAACACCTGTTTTTGCATCCCCAAGTACCCTGAAACAGAAATGCAACTTCAAATAATTATTTAATCCTTACACCAGCTATTATTTGGTTATCTTTGGTTATCTTTGGTTTTAAGAGGAAAACAGCACCGTGACCCGACACAACAACATCCGGTTTATTCACAAAAGCACGCGCACTGCCCTGTTAAGGCACACGTTGAGGCGTAGGTAGGTAGGTATTTACTTAGTGACCATACACAGGTCAGCGTTCATCTGTTGTGAGTTAAACCGGATGTTGTCATTTTTATTCTGACCACACACCGTGCTAAAAGATAAACCCGAAGTGGTTTAGCGTTAAACCACCCTCGCTGACCGATTTAACTCAATTGGGTTAAACCAGTTAAGTTTTAAGAGCGTTCAGACGCACAAAGTTAAACCCAAATGAGTTAAAACTGTCTGAAGTCTTTAGTACTGTGTCTGAACGACCTCATATTCATTCATCTTTTAATAAAAAGATATATTTTACAGCCACTTTTGTCAAACCTAAGCTGAAAAGGCTCCTTATAAGTTTTTTTGCAATGATAAATAATTGACCAAAAAAAATGCTTTTCACTTGGTTGTAAAATTTAATTTTCTCTGTTAGCTTCTTATTATTTAAAGATGTTTTAAGGTATGCAAGACTTAGTTTCAGGCCAAACTCTGCACACTTACTAGGTGCTCAGCATAGAAGGCGCAGTACCCTAGTTAAATTACTGAAATAAGATTCGAGTGTTTATGTATAAGGCGCACTGCTGGATAAGATGCAACATCATTCTCACACACAGGCTCACTAGAGGTCATTGTGATGGTTTAAAAACACTTACAGTTGTACCATAACATAAAGGGATTGTTTTATTGTTTTTTTATGAAGATTAGTAAAACATGGCGCTTTTTTTTTCTTTTCTTCTTTTATTTTCGCTATGAAGGTTTTTTTTTTTTCATGGCTTTTCTCTGGACACAATGAGCCCGTACACACATACGTTGTCCCAATGCGTTTTTGCATGTTAAAATATATGCAAGAACTAGCGAACACTAGAGGGCGCTTTCACAATAATGCTTTCACCATAAGAACCTCTGTTGGTGAAATCTGACTGTAGCAAACAAAAACGACCAGACTCATAAAGACTAGTATGTCAATAGTGTGCACGCTATAGCAGTGTACCGTTTACAGCATAACTCGTCACAGGTTTTTCAAAAAGCAGCATTCGTTCAGCAACTTTCCTCAAAGCTTGTTAATACTACACAATGTGAACGGTCTAGATTGTATTATAAGAAAGATGATAACAAGTAGAATTACCCTGGACAAAAGAAATGAATTATTTTACAGTATGAATTTAAGATTTCACATAGTGATCATCGTAATGAACTCAACCAATATCAGATAAGGCACACCTGTAGATGAGACGCAGTGATTGTTTTGGACCTTTGAAAGTCAGATAAGACGCGTCTTATACGCAGGAAATTATGGTACTGTAACCAGTCAAACTTGCACAACTTGCATTTGGCCTCATTTGATGTCATTGGATAGCTGCATTTACTTTTAGAAACATTTCCTATGCCTTTACAGGTTCTGAACCTTTTGCATTAGATACAAAAGCTGGAAATTCCCTACACAGTAGGTGGCTTTCTGTTTGTACTCTGATTTTGATTCTTTATACATCTTACATTTTCTGAGAAAATTAATAATACTCAGTGAATTATAACTACCATTATATTACTTTCAAAAGTATGTTCGGGTAGTTTAATTACCAGTGGTTTTTATTAGACCCTTTGAAATCTTTAAGTTCATCCATTATTTGCAAAATGCATCAAAGAAGTGCAGTTTACCTTTTTTTTCACGAATGATTTCAAAGTGATGCTGCCATATAAATTACCCCTTTCTTGACGATAGGGTCATGGATTGGTAAATTCTCCAAAAACAAATGACAATAAAAACTTACTTGGTGAGAAGCACTGCAGCTGTTGATAGTATAAACTATTTTGAGAAAGGATTCCCTTCGAATGTTTCACCAAAAAACGTTTGAATCTGAGAAACGATTCATGCTTGAGTCAATTCTCAGATTTCTGAGGGTTGGTGTCCGTTCAAGAGATTGCTGCGGCCAGAGATGCGGTAGGTACTTGCTCTCACCTCGCTAAATGTGGATGTATTTGACATTCATGTGAAAATACTGTGATAGTTTTTTGCTTGTTTTCTCTGCAATTAGACACTGAACTCAGTTCAAATTTGTAAATGTGACTTTTATTGTATCTTATTTGTAATTTTGCCTATAAATCAGCGTTATGTTGACAAAAACCAATCTATGACCTTACCTTTAAGCTTATATGCTGCACAAATTACCAATGTTCTGGTGATAGTAGCTATGATATTCTTCCTACTTAATCTGATTTTTTTTTTTTTTTTCTTCTTCAGAAAATCAGTACAAGATTATTATTATTAAATAGCTTGAAAAAGTTTTTAAAAGCCTATACTTATGTACTCAATACAATTTCCCTACCTATTTTTCAAGGTTCAGTATCATGCTTGATAGTTAATAAATACCTTAAGAAATAAGAGAAGTGATAAAGAACTATCAGGGCTTGAATTTGGTGACAAAATCAACAAGACTGCAGGGCTTGTTGTTCACAAATTCTACAGGACCAGAAAATTTGTTAAAAGATCAAAATCATATTATGAGAAAAAAACTTTCTATACAGTGTCACAATTGAGCTGTTCTTAGTTGATCTTATTGGTTTTACTCTCATACTCAACTGACCCAAAGTCAACATTTGAACATGATTTGAGGTACAGGTGTATTATGATTAAAAAGCTCAAGACCGGCGGACTTTTCCAGTCGTAAGTTTACTGGCCCAATGCTAAAAACACTGGCCTCGGACCTGCAGTCCAGTGTCAATTTCGAGCCCTGACTACAGGTGTAGATGCAGCTTTTTTTTTTTACACCAAAACAGACGATATTTTGCCCCTTAAACATGTTAAACAGACAAAATTAGTCTGGTTACCAGAATCATTGCCAGCATGTATTGGTTTGGCACCCATAGACTGTTCACTGTTTGGAATTACGCCCCCAACCACAATCAGGACTACATGTGCAGAGAACCTTTGTATTCAGGGAACAAGACTCAAAATGGCAAACTTATGAATAAGGCCCATGTAATGTTTTTAATATGCCTCTTAATTTCCTCTGTTTGTACTGACTGACTTGTCTTGATTTACTTATTAAAGTAATTACAACTACTGTTTAGCAAAAGGCATCTGTGTATTTTAGGCACTATTATTCTGTATATCATTATTTTGAATCTAAATTAGTTGATCTGAATAGAAAGTCTTCACCTTCGTTAAGAAAAATGAATTTGTTAATTATAATCCATTAAGTGAATTTTTGTACAGATGGTATTTAACAGAAACATACAACAAATCTGTTTTTTATGGTTTGCTATTTATAAAAATCAACCCAGATGTAAATTAGATGTATACAGGATGTACAATATTATGCGCATCCATCTAGCTTGGATTCTGGTGCCAGTTATTAGCAAGTATCTTTTTTAGTTACCTAATACTTTCAAAAGCAAACTTATCGTAATAATAATTTTTTTTTTTTTTTGCCAATTATGTTCTGTTTCAGATGGGTTCATCAAGTTCAGTGCCTTTCTCTTCAATCTTCACCCAGCTCTCCTTAACGGTGGTTGTGCCTCTCGTCCTTGGACAGGTCAGTTGATTTATCTTAAAAAAACCTTATCCAAAATCTCGTGTAGAAAAACTGACATGTGTTTCTTTCTCCAAGTGAAGGCACTGTTTTCAAAAGAGCTTCAGGAATAGCAGACTTTGTACAGCAAAGTTTGAAAGTATACCAAGCAAACATACGGCAAGAGTTTATGAGATTTTGCGAAGTACTGAAATATCTAGTAGTACTGAAACTAGTTTATCTTTTTCCAATTGAAAGAAAATATTTCAGAATACGAGATGGTTCAGGGATTGTGGACCATCTGCAGCGGAGTATACATAGCATGACCTCCTTGAACATAGGGTGCTTGGCTCCGTAGAGCAGCGGGTTGATCGCGCTGTTGGCAAAGAGGAATATTACGCCATACAAGAAGAGATGATCCAATTCCAGCATGATGAAGATGCAGTTGGGAAGCGGAAGGATGAAGCAAACACAGGAAACAATGAAGAGGTTTTTGGTGATCTCAATCTGGTGCTGGTGGATACGCTTCTTACGCTTTTTTTGATTGATTACTGGCTGCTCCACCGTGCTTTGTTCTTGAGAACTTGTACGAGTGGAGACGTTATTACTAAAGACTCGGCGCTCATTCTTGAAGTGGCGTTGGATAAACACAAAGATGAGAGCATAAGATACAAGAGTTACAGTTACTGGAACCGGAAAGAAGATCCCAGCCAGTAGCATCTTATAGACACCTGACAAGTCATGCTCACTGTCATCTAAGCATGCATGGATGTTTTTGTTGTAGTTCAGCTGCCCAACCCCCGTTGCGAGCAACACTGTTGTTATTGCTGTTGGAAACAGCCAAAGAAATGCCACCATTGGTACCAGTTTGTTGGTGGTGTAGATTTGTCGGTAAAAGGATGAGCGCCTGGTTATCAGTAGCATTCGATTCACTGCAATAGAGGCAATGCTGAACATGATCACCCCGGCCATGATGGGAGAAAACAATGCTGTTGCTCGGCACAGGAAATCCAGCGATTTGGGCGGGCCACCTTTGATGAATAAGATGATGGTGTTGAACAAGGCACAGATGCTCATCAGGAGATCTGCAACACTGAGGTTGGCCACAAAGATATTTGTGACTGTCTGGAGCCGGCATGACACTGCAACAGCGATCAGAACGATTGCATTGCCAACAATCCCCGTCAGGGATATGATGAGTACGGTAGATGCAATAGCTACTCTCTCACCATAGGTGTACAGTGAAGTGTGATTCTCGAAGGCACCATGCATGGTGTCAGACAGCAATAATTTATCAGAAATGTTCTCTGATGCCATTTTAATACGAAGGCCAATAAAACTTGATTAATACTTGAATCTCTCACTTGTCTAATATAAGTGGATTTAAACAAAACACTGGTCCGACTCAGAGATGCTTCTCGTTCACTTCAGGTAAGAAGTACAAGTGAAAGAAGAAAGAACTTATCAGGTTGATGTACTGCATCAGGTACCAGTTGCTAAACTGTTTTGAATTCAGATTGTTAATGATAGTGAAAACTCCTGCCTTAGTATTGACAACATAGAAACAAGGAAATGCTTCTTGAATTACTTTGTCCTAGACCATGACATTGAGCAATACTGATCATGTGCCTACTTGTGCATGTACATGTGTGTTGCTAGAAAAAATGATATTGCGATTTTTATCTTTTTTTTTCAAATTTATAGGAGCCAGACTTGAAGCTAAATTAACCGAATTCAACCTGTATGAACTTTTTCAGTCGTGAAGTAGGGTCCCATCCCTGCAGCCGATAACCTGTGGAATTATATTTTCAAGTCTGTTGGCTCTTGGAGCCCAAAGTGTTTTGCAAACGTTCATTGTATGCGAGGATGTCTGGTGTAAATTAGTTAATAAATTTGCAGTTCGTTATAATTGTATGTGTCAAATAGTCATTGACTACAACTGTCTTTTACCAGTTTTTACATATTCTTGATTGTTTTAGTAGACTTTATAACAAGTTTCTTGATCACTCATGCTCCTTGAGTGATGTTTGGCCATATAATGGTCTATCTGTGATAGAGAAACTTCCTTTGATTTTTATTTGCTTTTATTCTGGAACACACGTGGTTTAATTTCTTTTGAGCTATTCAAGGGAAAATGAAGCATGAATTTTTGTTTTAAAGTTACTAAAAACTTTTTCTTAAAAAAAAAGATTTTTCTTTCATTTTGATGAGACATATCAACGTATGTATAAACAAAACCGAAAGGAAGACAAATTGATATATGTGTTTCCTGAAAGCAAAGTTTTACTAACCTATTAAACTATCTGAAGAACTGTAAATAACTCCTGAACCTCAAGCCCTCATCACCATCTCATCACACTTACCTTTACTCACCATAAAACCAATAATCCAATTACTTTGTTCTTTTGTAGATTGTGCGAATGTTTATCAAGGGATGGTTGGAAAGAACCAAGCCTCCGTTTGGAACCTTGGGCAAAGCTGTACTTCTACTTATCATCTACTCCACATTCTGCGATACGTTCTCAAATACTGCTCTTCATATTGATCACTATAGTTTATGTGCAATGGTTTTCATAGGTAAGCTTGGCTTTGTTCACATTTCCCTTCAGCCTTCTTTTTTCTTTTTAAATTTTTTTTAAAAATACTATGCACTAAGCTGATCCGAGGTCATCAAATTTATTAGACCACATCTCAAGTTTTTCCAACTCTCGAGTCAATTTATTCAAATCCCAAGTCACAAAAAGATGCAATTCAAGTTTTGACCCAAGTCCTCAAATCTGGGCCAAACCGTTTGTTGTTGTTTTTTGTAGATTTTAAAAAGATGTGTACACAAATGGTAATAGATTGAATTGTTTCTGTTGATTTCTTTGGAAAGTACCCGGAAAAGTTTTTTTTTAATATATTTTTTTGCCCCAAAATTTAATTAAAATTTACCCAGGTTGTATCGAAAACTTGACTGTGATCCCTGGCTATACGGTAGTTACTGGTTGAATGGCTTCCCAGATGAGAAAATCAAGGCCTTGGCCAAACAGACATGTAGACCAGCCGACTGTACCAGTTTGGTTGTAACCAATTGCCAATTCAGAAATTTTGAATTTAAAGTTTGAATGCCAAAATGAAACCAAAAGAATTGGTCTGACAAAAAACTCAAAAGCTTAGTGCTTAAAGGCGTCATAGCAAATGTAACTTTTTTGAAACAAGTCATGAGTGTTGTGAAGTCATAAGATAGCTATAAATTAGGAAAGATATGTTGTTACACCTGCAAATTCTATAATACCCACACCCACTACATCACAAAATGAGACTGCAGATTATCAGGAAAAGACCGGGAAGCCATGGGGGGGGGGCTTTCAGGAAAGACAAGAACCATATTATTTCAGTCCTGGAGCGGTAGCACAAAGAGTCAATGTGACATATATCATGTATCTCCCAATGGCTGCAAATTTGTTGCATCAGGAAAGTTAATGCATTGCAGCCATGTGTATACAGTTTTTGATTCATATTTATGAAAAAGGGCTGAGTACGGTGGGATAAATACTGCAAAGTGTGCAGTTGTATTTTTTATTTAATTTAGAAAAATGTATTTTCCAAAATTGTTGGGGAGAGACTCAAGATGATTCTCACGCATAACTAAAAAAATGTCTGGTCAAAGATTGTCTAAATTTCTCAGGCCTCTTAATCCCCACGATAGTCTCGGGAAGATTAATTCCAAAGGCTGGTGTAGTGCGGTGTGAAGGATCGCTGATGACTTGCAGTTCTGGATACCACCTGTCTGATTGTCATTAGACGGTAATGTACAGAGCTATGTGTTGTTCTTGTGGGTTGATTGAAGCCATGTTCGAGGATGGTGCTGATGTATACTCGCTTTGCGGTAACACCGTGTGTAAATCTACTTTGATTTGTAGATTTATTCATCGGGAACTGAGTCTTGCTTTATTTTACTGTCGTAGAGTAGATATCGGAATTCGGGAGACTACTTAGATCTGAAAAGAACTGTCCAGCTTATTAGCTACTACCTGGGGGGAAGGTAGGAAATCAGCCGGGACTACTACTTTCGCTCAGTGGATTGAGGCACCTACTCGTTATTAACTGCCGCGGGATGAGCTCTTAATTGGTCTCAATGCTTCGACTAGCCTGCTCTAGTCATCGTCAGGAGAATGGTGCTGCTCGTAAGGATGGGACATCTTCCATTGATTGGCAGGTTGCATCTTCAGAATCATAAAGCAAACACCCAAGGTTGCTAGATTCCTGAATCGTGTGTTTCATGCAAGACAAGCCTTAATTTCATTCATTTTGGGATGTCGGAATAATTGTCAAGCTACTAAGGAACTGGTCACCCGCGAAGAGTTTACAGAGGATGTAACTTTCACTTAGGTTTGCGATGTTGTTATTATCACTCTCTGCAGAGAGGGGGCAAACTGCTCTGAGATTTCAACACTAGGAATGTGTATTTTGAGTTAACTAACTTTGAATGCCAGGTGCCCATAAGACTGTAGTGGAGATTCCTGCCTATGCACTACATAGGAGGTTATGTGTCTTAAATCTGTAGAATAGAGACAGAAAGAAATAACCACTCACAGCTGTCACGTACCTACAAGAGACCTTACCAGCCAATCTTCAAAAAGTTGTGAAACAGGCGGGGATTGATAGGGAATAATTTACCCATCATTCCACTAGGTCGTCAGTTGTGAGTGCTGTTCATGGAAGTATGCTAGTGCAAGCAATTTTAGACCCAGTAGGATGGGCAAGTGAAAGAACCTTTGCAAGATACTACAAACAGGCTGTGGTAAAAAAAGCTGAAACTGGCAGAAGTTCTTTTTGCAAAGAGCACCTCTACATACATAATGTAGGTATTCACTGTTTGCTTTTGCGAGATGGTCAAAATGCCCACAAGCTTGAAACACCTTATAGAAGCCTGTAGTAAGCAGAAGTTAGTGAGGTGGAATTGAAAATTAAACAAACTTACTAAGTGAAGTTTGGTTGTATTTCCAACAAGCTAACTGAGGTGCGAAGGGATTAGGCGATTTTACGCATACCCTCCCGGAAACATGTGAACATTTGACTTACTGAATCGTGGATATGTCTCGCCCAATCTTGCATAATCCCTCCATACTACAGTTCAATTGTTCTTTTTCGCCCCAAAATTAAAAACCAAGTCAATTAAAATTGCACATAGATGAAGGCTTTCATTTTTCTATAGCCCTTAATCCCTGTCTCAAAGCATGCATTATTTTATCTGCAAAGTATGTGGAGCTAGTTATAAAACCAATTTATTTACATATTGTTAAGATCTGAAAATCTCCGAATATCCATGGATGCAAATTACTCAAAAGCTTACATCTTCTCAATTGCCACATAGAAAATGAGCATGGTCACAAAGTGAATTAATGATGAAACTATCAACAACTTCAAATATTGATAGGGTTTAACAAGCAATAAGTGCACAATTACAAAAAGATCTTATACTGAGTGATTTTCTGAGTGAGAACTTGAGCAGGATCCAGTGAAGGATGACGCGAGATGTAACTCGAGAGGATGGCGACAATAGTTCTTGACTGCGTATAAAAACTGGACCATGGAGCAAATTCTCTTCCAACAAATGGCCGGAAATTGACAAAACCACGGGAATGCAAGCCGACCACAAAATGTCTCTTGCGGTATCTTTAAGCTTAAAAATATTTAAGTCCTCTACTCATCAAGTCCAACTTACTCAAGTCCTGTTCAAAATCTCTGTCAGTCTGTTTTTGTAAGTTTTCTTCTTGTCCTGAGACTACTTCTTCACTGAACTTTAAAGTTTCAAGCGACTTCTTAAAATTACATCAGTTTGTAAAAAATAAGCTAATACGCTGCAATAAAAAATCAGAGAGTTGCACTAGGGTCACTCATTAAAAAAACAAATTAGGCTCCAACTATACCAGAAAACACAGAGGCAGACCCCCTTCTCTTAGTGATAAGTGTACTGGGTTCTTTTACGTGGATTACACAACACATGGGACCTTAGGCTTTACGTCCCACCGGAAGGATGAATCAGTAATGGTCAAGTGTCTTGCTGAAGGACACAAGTGTCAAGACCAGGACTCGAACCAACACTCTGCTGATCAGAAACACCAGCGTTGACAGGTCAAGCGTTTTCCCCAATTTCTATCTTGCTGCAGAGATTCACTGTAAAGGAAATAGCATCTTGTAAATGTTCATCATGTGTATGAGCTTTTTTCTTGACCTTTT
>CM021530.1:12881894-12893052 GCA_010994315.2 Pisaster ochraceus
GGGGGTAACCTTGCATCATTCTTAACTATGAAATGCAATATAGCTATAAATTAACCAAACAAAATTTATCTGGATAAAGCTCAGGTTGAGACTGCAATCTTAAATTTCAACGAGCAAATTGACACTCTGGATTAAAAAAACTGGATGTGTTTTTCTTCTTCTCTGAGCAAGCAGAAGTAGTCTGACTGACAACAAGTGGGGGGAAGGGGTTGAGGGCGAAGTGGTAGTTTCAAATTAAATCTCTCGTCTTCCATTCCTGAAACTGAAAGTATTACATTTCTCATTGTGATGTTTAGAGAGGTTAACAGAGCCACAAGATATCAAATATCACATGAATATAGTTTTTATTATAGAGAATCCAGTGCTAACTACAAAAAAACTATGTTAACAGTTGTTGAGATGGAGTTAGGAAAGGCATTCTTTGAGAGAACAAAAAATTGACAGACCTGGTTAGAATTCAGAAATCTAGCTTGATGTCTTTCAAAGACTGTTAGAAATGCATCCCTCCCCCTTCGCATAGTGCGACATTAATAAAAATATTTATGTACAACAAATTAATAACCCCCCATCCTCGAATTACCAGGTAGAGTAAATCTGGCAGGATGGACCCGAGATATAGTTCCGCGACGCAGAAACATCACACAGCATCAACAGAGCCTGTAGGGAATTGTACAAGACGACGGTTGAGGGGCGCGGGGAGCCTCCCCGCCTCTTGAAAATGGTACAGCCAGCATGAGCAATACAGGAGTAAGCGTATGAAACAGTGGGGGGAAAAGTGGCTCTCATACAAGCAACGGGCAGTGCTAGCTAACAATGTGCTCAAGTTAATGCAGTCGATACGTGAGGAGACTCGCTTGATGTGATCAGTGGCGGTCGGTATCGGGGACAATTCTTCTTTCTTGATTTTCTGTGTTTTGAGGGGGAGCGCTGATCGTTGGGAATCGGTTTGACAGGGTGATTTTGCACGGACGCTCCGAGGACACTTTGCATATGGAGTAGTCGAGCTCTTCTAAAGTGAATCAGGATCGGGTAAGTGTCGTCTCATCTCAAAGCTTTTTCAGGTTCTCTCAGTGTAAACTTTACATTTAAAGATGTTCCCCCCCCCCCGAATATGTATGTACACGATTATATATGTCATGTAATCTTTGTAACAGGGATAGAGAACAACTAATTAAGTGCTTTCCAGGTCTAGTGGAAAGACTAGATAGTCACAACCATTGGGATTCGAACCCACAACCATTCACATTCCAATTTTTAAGTATGTACTTATCATAAAGATAACCACTTCAACATTTTCAACAGCTGGACCTCCAACGCAAATCTCTCTGTCCATCACTAATAATTTATATGACTTATTTCACCTAACCCTTTATAATGATCGATGGTTTTACAAGCCACTCCCTCAGTGATGTAGATTAATTTATTGGGCTTGTTAACAGTTTATTAACTGCTTGTTCATCAATCATGCATGTACTTGGAATACTATAAATCAACAAGACAAATGGTTACATAAAGCCTGGTGACAGATTTTTAAAGCCTCATACATATTCAAACTTTGAGTGTTAAACTGCCCAATTCGGATTCCTTCACACATTCAAGCAATGTCTATCGGAAACCCCAAATCAGAATACTTTCACTGTACATATTCACAATCAGGCTCCTAAATGTAGGCAAATCTATACACCAACACGCAAGAGGGGTTCACAAGTCTTGGTGTGTAAAGTTTTGTTCTGATGAGAACTGGCTTAGTTCTGAAGAAGAAAAAATCAACTTATCAACTATTGTGGAGTAGAATATACTGCCAAGAACTCAGTTCTGGAAGAACCCATCCTGCTATTTATATATTGCTGCAGAGTAAAGTCTTGAACTGATATTGATAACAACTCATCGTGCTTAGTTCTGGAAGAACCAGTGCTGATATTTATATAATGCTGCTGAGTAGAGTTTAGTTCTGATAAGAACTCATCTTGCTTAGTTCTGGAAAAATCTATTCCCTATTTATCTATTGCTGCAGAGTAGAGTTTAGTTCTGATAGGAACTCATCTTGCTTAGTTCTGGAAGAATATATCATGCTATTTATCTATTGCTGCAGAGTAGAGTTTAGTTCTGATAAGAACTCATCTTGCTTAGTTCTGGAAGAATATATCCTGCTATTTATCTATTGCTGCAGAGTAGAGTTTAGTTCTGATAAGAACTCATCTTGCTTAGTTCTGGAAGAATATATCCTACAATTATTAATGTATTGCTGAAGAAAAGGAGTTTAGTTCAGATAAAAATTCATCTGGCTTAGAAGAACCTATCCTGCTATTTATCTATTGCTGCAGAGTAGATTTTAGTTCTGATATGAACTAGTCCTGAGTGTGATCTAAGAGGAAACATCCAGACAGCACTAGATTCTTTCCTATCCCTTACCTTGGGTCATGTCCCTAATCATAATTGTTAGCTGTTCACACTGAATGATTATTAATATCTGGGGAAGAAAATCCACAGGTGAAAAAGGTGGGACTCGAACCCCAAATCTTCCACAGAAAGAAAATGTGTCCTTTTTTTTCTTAGATTTTAAATTGCCTTACAATATTTGTTACTCGGCAGCCAAATAGCCCAAAATCAATACAACATGCCCAGAAAACCTGATATGGCTTGGAGTCTGTTGGCTCGTGTATTGTCTTTTATGAACACCTCTACATTACATTCACCGAAACAAAGACCCGGAACTTCATCTTTGATTGTGCAAGGCCATTTCCATCTCATCGAGGGTACTCCATTGAGAAACTCTCACAATCTACTGGGAACATTTTAAAGGGGCATTCAATTCAATTACCAATGTAGGTACTTGACTGCAATGTTTCATTCCTGAAGCCAGGCATGATGTTTAGTCCTTGGGAAAAATTAGGAACATTTTATCAAGTACAAGGCAAGGTGTGACACACATATACGCACAGCTAAACTTCAACACACTTTTCAGGCAATTTAATCAGAATTTTTCTGGTTTTTCCAAAGGCAAAAAACAAGTCATAAATCAAGTAGAAAGGATATCATGCCTGTCTAGCTTTAGTGCATGTGGTCCATGCACGCCTGTACTTTGATAACTTGCTACAGCTACCTTTAAAACAAATTACTTCAAAGTAGGATTGTTCAAATTCCATCAAATTCAAGGGCTACAATTTTGTTGTTCATAGTTCTCATCCACAACAAGTTCTGACTGAGATTGGCTTGGTGTTTTCTTTCCCCCGCATTCAACCTCTTTGGACCGCCAGTTTGGATCCCCCTTCAGACCCCAGCCTTGCATGTGGATTGAGTTTTTAGTCGACGCTAATTCTGCATCAAGGATAAAGAATATATCATTTGGTTTTATTGGACTCAGTGCTGTCCCAGATTTCTAGTCCCTAGATGATGAAGTGGGCTTTCATTAGTTAGGGTGTTCCTCTCACATAAATGAAAGCCGACATACCCCCAATGGGTTACACTGCAAGGCACTTTTGATGGTGGATTTGTTTCACCAGCCAGAAAGGTATATTAGAATGATAATGATGATAATAATTGGTCAAGCCTGGGGCACCAGAGACTATTTGCCACCATGGTCTCTGTGGAATACCAGGCCTGTCAGAATACTGCCATTTGGTGCAATTATGTGTTACGATTAATTAGGTGATGAGGGAGATTAACAGTTTGCCTTCATTGCCCTGTGTTACAGACTATGGTGTAATTGCGCCTTTCTATTTGAACTGAAGTGACAGTTTTTTTAACCCCCATCCTCTTGTTTTCAATCAAAACAACGATAAACCAGTGAAAATTTCATCACTTTTCACGGTAAAGTTTCAGTGAATATAAAACATAATGTTTGGGTTATTTTTTTCAGGGATATTGTGCACGTTCATGCCAGAATTATTTTGATTGCCAAAATTAAAATAAGCAACAGGGACTTGTGGTGTATTAAAAATTACATTCCCCACACTTTGACTGTGTTGCAGATATTTATGCGTGGATTGGTACAAATATAAGCGAGCTTACTTTTGTAATAACCAATCCCGTACAATTTTTTTTTTTTTTATCAAAAATATCGCCCAGGACAGAAAGCCACTCGAGGCGAGGGCTACACAAAAACTATAGAAAAGTGAAAGAGAAGAGATCTGCTCACATTTCTTTTTAGCTGCAATATTTTTTTTTTTTAAATGTGGAAAATAATATATAAGTAGAGGGAGTTCCAAAGTGCAGCACGACAGAAGGGAAAAAAAGCTAGCAGAAAATTTCACAGTACTGGACTTTGGAACAGATACAATGAAGGAATGAGAAGAAACGTGTAATGCGAGTGAAGGCGCGTACAGAATGGACAACGAGTGAGAGATCTTCCATGAACGTTCCATGAAAGTACCTGTAGAACAAGCTTAGAGAAGAGGCAGAACTTTGGCTTTATAAAAAACTCCACGTACAATTGCTCAGAGAAATATGGTCAATGCACACATCTAAAGTGCAGCAGGAAGGAACTGTAAAAGATAATTTCTCACAGATCAATCTTCCAACATGCTTTGATTTTAATCCCGGATCAAAATGTTCAGTGCACGGAGCTCAACCCAAAAAATGAAATGTCAGCATTAATATCAAGACTTGGTCTTCAATGTTTACTCCCACGACCTTTGCGTCTTTCGCTACAAAGTTTTATATCACTTGAAGGTGGCAGTTAAAATAGCAAACCAAAGCCTTATTATGAAGTCCAAATCTGCAGAAAGCCAATCTGGTTTATAACACTCCAGCAGGCACCAGACCGGCAGCTTATGTGCCGTTTAATGGAAACACTTAATTAAGTAATACACACCCTTGTTAAAAAAAGCTGCCAATCTGGATCCTCTATCGGGGCTTGTGATGATACTGACGCAAACAAATATAATGTAATCAGTTTTGGGCCTTTAAAGTTGCACTGTCAAATTGTTTTGCCTAAATACTGAAATATCTGACTCGTTTTTCTCTGAACAAATAGTGACAGATAATATTGTTTCAAAACAAACAAAATATCTAAAATAGAGACTTTATTTATTTATTTGTTTTCTGCCTTGCACATCCAACGGTGCTAGCGACAATAACAGGTTGAAAAGGAGACGATAAAGATATTTTCAGTTTCAAATGTGGGAGGACAATCGGATTAGGAAAAAGAAATTAGGCAGTCATGTGGGAACTGAAAACCCAGTCCACATGCAAGGTTCTGGTCTGAGGTGGGAATCAAACCGGGGTCCAAAGAGGTGAAAGACGGGGGCAGCAACCATCAAGCCAACCTGAATCCCCATTGTTAAGGATGGTAATACAAAACAGATTTTAGCACTTAATCAAGTTTGAATAATCCAACTTGAGCTAAGCTAAAAATATGAAAAAAGCAGTTGCAACAAAATTTAAAAAATATTGTGCGTGAGTGTGCGTGCACCCATGGACCCACATTAACGCTGAAGCAATGAAGCCAGTGCAGTTGAGTATGCATAGAGCCATGAAACATGGGATCAATATTTGCAATATGCAAATTAGTTGTGTAGTTCTGCTCATGGGAGATAATGGAGAGTCCAGCCCAGCCACAAACACACTTGTGATTTTTAATCAGCTCTTTATACTTCTCGTTCACTTACCAACAATGTTTCAAATGAACTTTGGTACTTTCCTGACTACAGAAAAATAGCTATTTAATATTTTCAAATTAATTTGTACTGTCATAATAAATGAAGAAATAAATCGGGCGATGCCTCTTTAAACTCAAACATGGAACACTTTGTCAATTAAAGGGGCTACTCTACAAGTGCTTTCAATTCTTAATTGGGACATTGACCATACTGAGGCAGTGGAGAAAATTGGGGCAGCCTCTTTAAAGGTAGTAGGGTCATGGATTGGTAAACTCTCAACAAATTAATGATCATGAAATTTTACTTAGTAAGAATTGTACTCAGTAAAAAGCACTGCATCTGTTGATAGTACTAACTATTTTAAGGAAGGATTGCCTTTGAAGTAAAATGGTTTGAATAATTTTTCACACACAAAAATAAACATATAAATCAGAGAAACGATTCATCCATGAATAGTTTCTCAGATTTCTGAGGGTTGGTGACCGTTCTCAAAATGCTGCGGCGAGAGATGCACGGTTGGGGACCCGCTGTCACCTTGCTAAATGCGGATGGATGGGACATTCTTGTGAAAACACTGTGACCTTTTTTTTGCCATTTTCTCAACAAGTAGGCACTGTATTCAGTTGAAACTTTCACAATGTGACTTTTATTATATCGTTCTTCATAAATTACCTGATAAATCATCATTACGCTAACAAAAACCAATCTATGACCCAATCTCCAGCAATGGAGACTTTGTCAATTACAAGAGTGATCACATTTTTCACTTTTAAATCTCAATCGAGACTAATATTGTGGAACTGGATAACAATTTTGGGAAATTCTCCCCCTAAAAATATGAAATACAAGAAGGCAAACCGTTAACACTCAACAGGGTTCACAAGCCTGTTGGACTCCCAATCAAGGACAGAATTGAGGACAGCAGCCTCGATTTGATCTTTAATACCCCCAATGGGAAGTTATATCCCCGGTTCAGTACTATCTGGACTTTATAAAGCTGCACGATCAGGATGAGGATATTTCCCCAATGGGAAGGCATTGATAACAACAGTCGTGGCTTTAAGAAAGTGTTCAACACAAGGAATTTCCCCTTGGTCTTTACCAAATCCCCCATTGAGGTTAAGTTGTACTTAGTGTAATGCCCATTGGGGGTATACAGTTCTAAATTGGGATAGCAATAAACAAACCCACATGAATCATACTGCACATTCAACGATATTGGTAAACTAACACTTATCCCCATTTGGGCTTTATGGTTCCAATTAGGGCATAGATCTCCCTAAACTGGCACAGCCTTCTTGATAACAGTCCAGTGAGACTTAATCGGGCATGAAAAATGAACATCAATCACAAGCGGTGTGTGAAATCAAATACTTCCGACGCTGGAATTTGATTCATCAACAGAATTTGGGTCGATACAATTTTTTTGAATGGCCTGGAGGAATTTTCTTTGAAAAGTGACCAAGCGTGAGCCAGACACTGAGCAGAACGCCGTTTGTGGTTTTCACGGCCAAGATTTTTGTGAACAATGTAATTGCTTTCAACTGTGTCGAACACAGTAATTGAAATTCTCCTTCAGATTTCTCTGTGCGAGATTGTTGATATAGCAGTGACCTGCACTCAATGGGTGTGTGGGGGATTTCATACAACTGTTAAACTAAAAAATGGTGTCAAGCAGTTTTTTTTTCTGCTAAAGCAAAAATTAGCAGGGAACCACTCACTAATAATATAACAATACATTATATTTTGGTTGGTAACCCATTGCTGCTATTAAGCAAAGTTTTTCTGTACTAAGCATTATTTTTGTGCTTAAAAGCTTGATAAAATCAGGCCCTATACGATCGTGACTGGCTTTTCCTTAGCGAAAATTGATTTTGTAAATTGAGTCTTGAAACATGTACCAGCTTATTTATCCAATCATTTTATAGCTAAGTTTCTGCACTCACCAGACTTGGGAAAATGAGCCTTGTGCTTGTTAGACAACACCGCTACTTCCTTCAGCGATTTGTGGACATATTTTTCCATTCATTCAACAACAAAAGGAAAGACATGCATCCAATATATTCACAAGTGACGGATCGTGGAGGGTCCTGGCAAAATTAAACGCCGCATCACTTAGTCCGTGGTTTCCCCTGACTTTCTGAATCCGTCCCACTTACGCGCCAAGACTTTTTTTTTCTTCTTCAAAATACAAATTAACAAATAAAACAAGGCATATTTGATTACATGCCCCCCTCCCTGACCCCCTCATATATTGCTAAATGGAATGGGCCCCCTCGTACCACCTTGCGGACACGCAAAGCTCTTCGACAGCTCCACTACATAAACAAGTTTATATTAACTTGATTAGAGAGAGAGCTAGAGAGAAAGCTAGAGACAAATAAAATCATGTAGAACAATTTTTATGCAGTGCACTCATTTGGAAATGGATCTAACTTAGGGTAACCACCGACTTCAAATTGATTAATATTGGGCCACTCTTGTGACTAATTGAGTTATCTACTATTAGGAGGAGAAAGGGGGACAGGGAGCTTTGTCCATCCATGGTCCAACGGATGATAACATATGGAAAATATCTGTTTATGGTATCGATAGGTCCCACTTTATGTCATCACACGGTACACTAGTTGGTCATCGTTATGAGCAATGACAATTTGTTTGTGTAACAACTATGCGGTAATGCGTAAATACCGCGTGCGGCATGCGGGAGTTTGATCAAACGATTGGTCGGTGAGCAACTTGGCTGGCTGCGTAGAAAAGAAAAAATTAGAGCTCTTGATGCAGCTCAAAGCCAAAGCCCAAGTTGGCCCGTATAGATGACGTTCATCGGAAATTATCAACACAGAGATAACACAGTTTGGTGTTGGCACTATTTTGTTTTTCTTTGCAGGTTTGTGCTCCAGTTGCTTCTAACAGAAAACCCCCTCCATCTACTATTCTAGTATGCAGCTATTGTACTTCTTTGGGGGGGGGGGAAGGGGGAGGAGGTGGGTAACCGATCATGACGCCACTGTAGCGACATCGTCTGCTATAAAGAATTCCCTTTTAACAAAATTGGGCCACGCACGCCTAGAGTCACAGAAGCAATCAGTAGATTACAAAAGAGGCACGCTCATACGTGCCAACCTAAGAGGTCCATCGTATAATCATACTGACAAATGTTTATAGATGATGCCTCTCAGACATCAAGTTATGGATAAAACAATATCCCGGCTAACATGAATGAAAGCTTGCTTGAACCCCCCCTTCCATTCCCTCCACCCTAACCCTCTCTCCCCTCCGGTGGGATTAATCCAGACACGTTATCCTACCCTACCTATTTTGATCCGAGATGGTTTAATACGACAGGTGTTATGAAATAAGGGGCAAATATTTCCAGCTACGTAAGCTACAAATGTCATTAGTGAGCGGGGGGGTAGAAAAAAAAACTCTTTCATTATTATTTGTTTTCAACCCTTGAATGTCAATCTAGATGAGTGCAGGTAAACTGAGGGAAATCTGCAGGGGAAGTTATCAAATTGAGGTGGATTTAGGCCACTCTATTTCAGAAAAGCTGCCTGGATAACAGAATCGGAAACTTTTTCGCTCAAAGTCGTTAGAGACGGTGCGAATCAGCTGCCCACGATTCCAATTTTCTTTGGTGGGATTCGTGCGTAAAAAAGTTACTTATTGTAAAGCAGATGACGGTTTTAATCTACTTGAGTGAAGATTGGATCAAAATCAAACAAAAACCCGAGGGTAGGGCCTTGGGGAATTAAGACATATGTATGTGTAGGTTCAGTAATTGATGCAGTCATTGGCTGGTACTCAGCTCTCAATGATTAAACCATGCACATATATCTGACTGACAATTTTGCAACATGAAAATTGTTAATGGTCTCACGTTTCGACCCTTAGTAGAGTCTTTCTCAAAAGCTTAACAGATTGGCGTTTTATCTCAAGACTCCAGACACAGGCAACAGCTAATTACGCTGAACCTGAATCAAAGTGGAAACATTCAAATAGTGTTTGACTCAACAAGTTGTTGACCACAGACCATGTAACTTGTGACATCACATGTTTACAAAAGAGCCGCAGAGCCTGGACTTCCTGCAGGCACATTTGTACACAGCTCAACGGAAGAAAACATAAAATCTGATATTTTTTGGAGATTGCATCCTCTGATTTGTTTTTCTCAACGTTTGATTTGAAGGAAGGGGACACATCTCAAAATTTGTTCAGCGGTTACATTTATAACTCTTGAATTTTGTGGAAATTATGAAACAAAAATGTAAAAAAAATTCCCATGTGACCAGTATCTTGCCTACCAGAAAGGACCTGGAATGTACAAGGTCACTCTGTTTTGTAAACAAAAGTCACAGGCTTTTTAGTTGGTCGCCTATGTATAAAACAATTATGGTATTGAAACAA
This sequence comes from Pisaster ochraceus, assembly GCA_010994315.2. Taxonomy (NCBI): domain Eukaryota; kingdom Metazoa; phylum Echinodermata; class Asteroidea; order Forcipulatida; family Asteriidae; genus Pisaster; species Pisaster ochraceus. The sequence goes on from CM021530.1 coordinate 12,891,905, forward strand.
TAACACACAATGTTGATATAGCCCTTTCTACAGGCATCTCAGAGTGCTCTATATTTTTACAAGCGATTTGCGGAGTTATTTTGAGACCCATAATATCACCTTGTGATGGTTTACAAGGTGATGGGGTGCAGTCTGCAGCCAACCAGACTAGAAACACTGCCGAGAGCTCCTTCTTATAACCATTAGTGTACTGTGGTCTTATCTGTGCATAAAACAGCACACGGGACCTACGGCTTTACATCCCAACTGAAGGAAGAAGCAACAATGGATAAGGACACAAGTGCCACGACCGGAACTGAACCCACACTCTGACAACACCAGCCAGCCATGGTAGAAACACCCAGGCAAGCCCCTTGTGGATCTTTTTTATTTTGTTTTTGTATGAGATACCGCCCAACTCACAAGGCTAGACGGCCACTTTAAGGTGAGGGCTGTACTTAACTGATTTGGGCTGTTGACCCAGATCAACTGTCACCAGAGGCACGTTGCCACCTACTCCTGGGGCTGAAAAAGGGTTACCCCCTTCACAGTCCGTAAGGATATAGGCAAGGGTATCATCCACTAGGAGCCTGGTTGGCAGAGCAGAGTGCACTACCTTCCAAACTTTTTACAAAGCAATTATGGTTCATTGCCAGGATTGAACCCACACTCTGTTGCTGACAACACCAGAGCTTGGGTTCGATGAACTAAACCGCTCTGCCACGACACGCCACAAAGACTGGTTCTTTAACATGCATTACAAAGGACCTACTGCTTGAGAACCCACCTGATCCATTGCAATTAAATCCCATCCATTTATAAATTATATTTGTTAGAGACTTGTCTTGTAATTTCTTGGTGTTTTAAAAGTTTTATTAGAGTTATGTCTAATTATTTTTAACTCTTCTATAAAATACACTTGGAAGAAAATTCTCATGTTCTCTTTATTTGTAAAGAACTGTCAATGTGTTTTTATTTTTGCAGCTATTTTAAAGAGTAATTACATGTTGTAATTCCTAAACACTTTGTGAAAATGAAGGGAACAAAATTTGACCACAGAGCGCTGTGTACAAACCATGCATATTGAGATGGGTTACTTTCTGAAAACGCAAAAAGTATGATCATGAAAATGTTGAAAACTTTCTGTTCTGTAGCGAAGTGTTAGTTTA
>CM021530.1:13032887-13052625 GCA_010994315.2 Pisaster ochraceus
GGCTAAGTCTTGATCAAACTTCTCCACACAAAACATAGACCCTGTCTCCCTAAGGACACACATGATAAAGTACTTGGTGTTTCCTCTCTAATGACAGGACTTTTCCATTCACCATTCTGAGCTTTCCTACAAGCAACTCCTATTGATTCAAATCTTTAAGATAGCATCTTATGAAATAATTTAAAAGCATGTTGACCGCTGACAGTGGCTGCTCACAGGCACTTATAAGTGATAGGCGCCAGCGGTGCTTTAAGCTATAGAAGCCAGAAATATGATCACGGCACCGACCCTTGTGAATTGTATAATCATCATCTTCAAAGCACGCAATGGTCATCCATCAAAAACGATTGTGGGAAGGATAACATGGAGGAAAACAGCGGGCAGCATTGTGACCGCTGACTTGTACTCAAATGCATCAGGAGTGGGAAGTCTCCCCGACAGTTTCCAAACTGTGGTTTTAGAAGTTAATCCTAGCAGTGCCAGGTAGTACAGACCAGCCTGAACTGCCAAAAGTGATCTTTGCTGAAATTCATTTATAATTCATTTAAAATGTTTCCAATCAAGAAGGAAATTGAAGTCACATGAGATTAAACAGATTTTAAAAGAAAAAAAAAACAATCATTTTGAGTAACATTCTCCGGTGCTTTTCAGAAAGATTCACGAAAAGCCCAATTATGTCATCCCCCACGTTAAGTCATTCGTGGGAGCTCTGTTTTCATGGTTTTGTAGTTCTGATTGGAATTGGTAGAAATGGGAAAATGGTTAAACGGAAGTCACAAGTTCCATTTAAACATTAAGGAAAACAACCGTAAATGCGCAACTCTTTATTACTCTGGGAATTTAGAAGAGGGGGTGTCATATCAACAAGCAAGATGAGATTGTACAAAATTACCGTACTGGATAACTTGAATGGCCATGGGCACTTCAATAAAACGGTTTCGTGCAGTTAATGAAGCACCTGGAATTCCACAGGTTTTTTCTCTCGGCAGTTTTATCACCACATTGGGGAGAAAAACTCAAGGTTTTTAACCCGAGACAAATCATGCCTGAGATATTATTGGGAGCTTGGCCCAACTCTCTGTTTCCAATTTCACGGTTGGCGGTCCACGCTAAAACATGCATGCTGAACAGTCCCGATATCAAAGTGCCGCTGACTAAAAACAATTTAACATGGTGATCCGCTTCACGGCCATCTTGTGAAAAAACTATCGTCTGACTTCTTTAGAGGATGCAAGATATATGACATGCAAACCTGACGACTGCAATATTCTTTTTCCACACTATGTCTTTTTTCCTCAAGTATGATTTCTCCCCAAAAAGTGTTACTGTATGATTCAAGTTAAATGTTGGAAATAATTTGTTTTTCCGATCTCAATTTCAACCAAGGCCATTATGATCTGACTGACCTTGCCTCTAATCCTTTGCAACTTGTCCAACAACAACAGAATATTATTTCAAAAGCCGTTGGGGACTTTTGGGATGGTTCTACCTTTAGGGCATAGAGATATACGGAGCAATTTTCTCTCCTTAGACTTTAAGGACAATGTAATCCCACCTGCTTTCACATTTCAATTATCAAATGGTTGTACTCGTATCTGGAGTGTGAAAATTGTACTTAGTGCTCGGAGATTTTGGTTCCGATAGTATTTGACACTTTAAAGCAAGTGTCTGGTCAAGAAACTATTTGACAGGTACCTTGTACAGTGTAAGGAGACAGAGCCAGTGAGCATCGCAGAACTTTGAAAGCATTTAACCCCTTACCGTTCCAAACCCATCAAAATCCAACTGCTTGTTTTGATTGATTCTGTTGGACTGAGGTCTGCACTAGTAAACTGGTTATGCTTGGGAACAGGCATACCACCATTATCAGAGTCCAACATTTTGGGCGTTGAGTTACTGAACGTTGTTGGACTGAGGACTGCACTAGTAAACTGATTATGCTTTACATGGGATCAGGCATACCACCATAATCAGAGTCCAACAGTTTGTATTGAGTGTTGAAATACTGAATGGTGTTGGACTGAGGACTGCACCAGTAAACTGGTTATGCTTTACATGGAATCAGGCATACCACCATAATCAGAGTCCAACAGTTTGGGTGTTGAGTTACTGTATGGTGTTGGACTGAGGACTGCACTAGTAAACTGGTTATGCTTTACATGGGATGGCGTTGGGTTTTGTCAGAGATAGAGGAAATCACCGTTTAGCCTAACCACGTTCTTATAGTGCCTCTATGCTGTATAGTTTTTTCAGACATTCCAAAATGTTTTTCTTCAGAATATTGTTGTCACAATGAAACCTTGACTATTAAACAAGCACTTCTAGTAAAATGCAACGGGATGTTTCGTTCTTTTGTGAGTAATTTTTCAAATAATCAAGCATGTCTTTGTTCAAAATTCTTAGAAAGAAACTGATAATTCTGACAAGAGAGTGAGACTTCTTGCTTAAATGTATCTATATATAAATATCATAAAATCTTACAAGTTCTGCATTTCGTTCCAGCAAACACTAACATCAAAACCTGCAAAGAACTCACTTCTCATTTTTTTGTGCACAGCTCAGGAAGTTTTAAACTCCCATTATTAGGTCAATGCCCATCCAAAAGGAATTGCGTTCCCATTTCTTGCATACAATATAAACAAGCCCACGGGGGAGATTTTCACATGCGCGACATCGCCCGACAGTCACACGTGTCCACACATACGTAATTCCTCCCAATCCACCACACATCAAATACTTGCGTTACTGGTTCTTTATTCAACATGAAATCTGCATGGAGATGTATTTGTGGCATGCATGCATGCATGTGCCTACATGTGCGTGAAGGCCTTGATTTTGTTAGAGAAAAGCCAACATTTGGTGCTCCACTACGGCACCGTGTACCCCCCCTTCTCCCTCCCTCCCATTATGTCTTCATTGGAGAGGTTTTGCAAGGCTACGGACATGTCAGATACGGATACCTCAACACTCTTGCGTTCATGTGACGTGAACCACTGCTTCCGTGTTTTGCATGGACTTTTACAACAGATACTTCTGTTCAAGTTTATTACAGTATGTAACAAATTTGTATTGTTTGGGTTTTTTTTTTTTTTTGGGGGGGGGGCTTCCCTCTGCAACACAAAGGGCATGGTATAAAAACCCACATCAACTTGCCCAGTGTGCTAGCATAATGTTGTACAACTCTAGCAATCAAACCTAACAACCATTTATATACAAGATGTTGCCCGCAAATTGCTGTGCAAAGTATATGCCTGATACTTCACAAAGGCAACTGCCTTTGTGCCCTTTGCGTCGGTGCCCCTTGAAATGCTCCAGTAAAAATGTATATTTTCCTCACAGAGGTGCCCTATAACAATATTCATTTTTAAAAAGTGCCTTGCCCTCACAAGAACAAAGTTTCCTGTCTGAAACTATATACTTAAATACTATAAACCTGTAGCATGTACACATGAAACAAAAATCCATCCTTTTTTCATATGGTGAACTGGGTTTGACTTTAACTTTTTCAGTGACTAAAACCCCAACGGGACTGCCATCGGAACCAGCTAGCTTGTAATTTCATGAGTCCCCCAGCTATTTCACTCGTCCCTATTAAATATTAAATAGAGATGCTTTCAACACCAAACTAGCCAGCCAGACCCCTCTTAGACAGAATTTGGACCGGTCCTCAGGTATTTTTTAAGTAGCATTTCGCCAGCGCATCACTGTTAAAGGAAAACACTGCCTGCTGTAGTGTAAAAAAATAACAGATTCCAAAGCTGTGAAAGTAGCCTCAATAGCTGTGAGTATAGCTTATATCAAGTCAAGATCTAAACTTACCTGATGATGTATCAGCATGATCATCAACACCCATCTGTTGCGAAATCGTAGAGAGCTCTCGGAATTCCTCTCTCTGAAAAAAACAAACAAATCAGTTTTCGAATAACATATCAAAAATAATAACACTTACAAGTCTTCCAAAACTGTTGGTTCTGTGAAACGAAATGCCAAACGTAGGGATGAGCTTTGCAGAATGTGAAAATTCCTGGAAAATGGCTTGCAGGCTGGGGTTCCACATTATTCTAGACCCAGAACCTCCCAGATGTTACAATTCAGGAGGTTTCAGACTCTGTGAATCACCAGAAATATAAAATTACAGGTTAGGACACAATGTGGACTACTTCTTTCCTCCTTTGATGACTGCTTTAACTCTTTCAAGAAAATTTGAAACTCAAAGACCTTGAGAAAAAAATCCTGAATAAAGGAAAAATCCAGAGAAATCTGCAAAAGATCCCTGTGCTACCACTTCCTATGTTGTATTGTTAACTTGGGTGTCATCCCTGGTGATATGGCAGTTACAGGTTAAATGGCTCCTGACTGGCACCCTGAAACAAAGAGATTGGCACAATAGGGAGACCACCAACATAGGGCTAGATGGCTTAGTTTCTAGAGCGCTGGCATGTTAATTCCGCAGTTGCAGGTTTAAATCGTGTTCTAGTAAAGTTCACCCAAGAATTGAATTAAAATGTACACACCCAGTTTCCCTTGTGGTTTACTACTTGACAAAATATTATAACTTCATATTTTTTTGCTTCTTGATGAAGCCAATGGTTCATATAGAAATACTTCTTGGTGCACTCGTTTCCCTGCCATTCAAACCTGAAGTGGCCCACCTCACTACTTTCAGTGATCACTTTGCTAATTTTTTGCCAATACCACCACCTCGCTGTGAGGGTTTGCCATAAAGAAAATACTAACCAAAATATGTTCATTTATGAGCTATTTCCTTGACCTCTATGTATCAAGAACTCATAATTTAGATGTGCAGATGAAATCACTGCGCATTTGTGTGAGTGCAGCATTCTTATCACTTTGCAAGCTGCATCAATCATCAATATGAGTTTTTCATCAACTCGCTCATTTCATTAGCCTGGGAGAACCATGCTGGGTTCATGTGCATGTACAACAGAAGAAGTAATTCCAAACCTAGTACAGGTTTGGAATTGAATAGTGACATTTTGTGCAGACACATTTGTCAGGATAATTGGTGCATGGACTTGCTCCTGACATTTATCAATCCATCAATCAATCAATCAATTAATCAATCAATCAATCAATCAAACACAGAGAAATCGTAGATCTAGCCATAGAAAAAGGATCTAACCAACTGTTTAATGTCAGCTGAACCTACAGCATCGGTCCCTCAGACATCTACTTCCCAAACTGACACTAACTTTAAAAACGTACTGGTGCCTGATCCACCACAGATGGGGCTGATTTAGAGAAAACGTAGATTTATTAATTATTTTATTGTCAGCTTCAAAGCAAGAGTATACTGGTTATATGTGCACTCGAACTTCAAAGATTGTTTAGAAACCTGGAAATACAGTAATGACAGTAAAATCTTTATAGAATACCACTACTACCAGCTCAAGAACAATGGTCACCTTTTCCTCAAGAAATGGGGTCTCTCTCTCCACATCACTGATATAATGAAATTGAATGAGCTCTGTAACTTTGTACTTTCTTTTTCTACCATGCAGGTTTCATCTATGAAATTGCTTAGGTATTAACTTTGATGTAGTTTCAATCCCAGCTACCGACCTGTATTTTGTAATAGACATTTCTTATCTATTAAAGTAATTTTTTTGTTTTCTTTGTTTTTTGTAAATTCTGTATATTGGGTGATTGAATAAAGCGTTTGTTTGAAAAGTTTTAAAAAGTCACTCACTCAATCAATCAACCAATCAATCAACTAGTCAATAAACTAATCAATCAACCATTAAATTGTTAACACACCCATCCGAAGTTCTTTACTCCAAAGCACCGTACAATAAACAAGCTCTCAAGAATAGATGAGTTGTAAAAGAACATGAATATTGATGGAGACAAAGAGTATATTTTCCAAATTTATCAAATTTCTTCATTCAATATAAAAACCATTCTAGTGAATAATTTTGTTGCCCAAAGCAGGATATGCGTGTCGTGGCCGAGCGGATAAGAGCACGGGACTCAAGCTCTGGTGTTTCTGATCAGCAGAGTGTGGGTTCGAGCCCTGGACGTGACACTTGTGTCCTTAAGCAAGACACTTAACCATGATTGCTTTGTCCTTTGAATGGGACCTAAAGCCGTTGGTCCCCTGTGTTGTGTAACGCACGTAAAAGAACCCAGTGCAATTATCGAAAAGAGAAGGGGTCCGCCCGGTGTTCTTGGTTTGATTGGCAGCATATCGAGCCACAGCACCTTGTAAACCATTACATGGTGCTATGTAAAGAAGTAGGTCTCATACTTCAAAACATACTTTGCAGGAAAATACTTAATGTTGAAGGGATTTGAATATCACTGAGTGACGAGTATGAGCGGTATTTAGAAAGCCACTATTATTATTATAATTTCAAATAACTGTAAGGCTCTAGGGCCTTCTTCCAGGCACACAAAGAACCCTTTTTCAGCAACAAAAGGCTGTAGGCAATAAAATGGCTCCTGACAAAATAATATTGCTTTACTAATGCTAGAAATACCCAAAAATGACACATTCACGCTCAATCTTGCACATTAATTGCTTATGCTGTTTCTCTGGTAACCTTTCATTACGCCCTTCTTCCGGGCAAACAAGGACTTATTCGTGAATTCCGAAATTAAATCAATCCCAATATTTTACTATTCCTTTAACCCGTGGAACAGCAATATTATGACAAAACACAACCCACGTCAACATGGATTCTCCATGGGATATGTGCCAATTAAATAAAATCTATTCAGCATTTTTTTTCTTTTTGTTCACTCTTTTAATAGAAACTGACAATTCTGCAAGACTGAGCTCATAGCGACAGGTGGGATCGGTGAGTACAACAAATAAGTTTTGCCCCAAGGAAATTCATTCTTTTTTTCTTCTTTTTTTTTTGCTGAGGATCTGAAGATGGAAATCTTCCCCTCTGTATTACCATCTTTGTCTAGTTCCCCGTACACACAGTGAACAATGAAAATCTGTATTCTATCTTCATAAAGAGGGACCAGAATATTGTTTTCCCTTTCAGCCTCACTTTGGTTACATTGGGACTATTGAGGAAAAAAGCAAGATGGCCACATTGGGGGCCCATCTTTTTTTCAAAAAGTTCAGGGTTAATTTTATTGAAAACTGTCCATTTTCTATGCATACACACACAGGCAACCAGTAATGAGAGATGTAACTTTAGGGAGCCCAAGTGCGCCCTCAGTTTCTGCAACCAAAACGTTCCTACAAGTAATTTGCATATCTACATACAATATTTTAGAATATTGTACTTGACCTTTTGGCTTCCCGCGCAGGCCCTGTATCTTTCAAACTAAATATCACTCCTTCTGGTTATATTTTTAAAATAACATTTGAAGTTTTATGATTTAAAGGGGTATCAGGTTTTAACCAAAATAATGATAACCCAGTTATAAAGCTTATAGATTGCCTGGGCGGGTGATATGAATATTGAGCAAATTCAAAAACAACAATTTCTTGAAAGTGGCAAAAATACCAGGACATATTCATCAGAATGATTAGCAAAAGAACTTCATACCAAGCATAGATTCCAAAGTAAAATTTATCATATTAACTGATTAAATAGTGTGTATTAAATACATATCTGAGAGACGCTATCAACTGGCATGAATTGTCCCAGCAGCCTCTGGCACAGTTTATTTTTATTAAATTTTTTTCTAACAATGGACGACGAGGGATTTCGGGCAAAAAAAAAACCAAAAGAAAAACATATGAATCATCTGTTAAACTGATTTATGGATTGCCATGTTGTTAGTATTCTCTATACGCACCAGATCATCCAGACTGCTGACATTGAGTGGCAGCTGGATCAACCCCCAGCCATGAAGGGCCCCAACATGGAGCCCTGGGGAACAGTTGGGATTCTTGAGCGTGATCAGCATGTCCAGGAAATCCTTGGGGGCGTACACGGGCCTGAAGGCACTTAAATCTTGGGAATAGGAACAAAAAGAAAATGACAACAAATGAAACTAGAACTCATTTTTAGTCATATCTACACGGACACTCAGAATTCATGATTTTATGGGTTCGTACACGATCAATGTTGTCTAGGGGAAACTAGTGCATGGCTCAATGAAAAATTATCTAAGCTAGGTAATAAATAGATGTAAAATCAGCCAAAGATGAAAGAACTGTCTAGAATGAACTTTTGCTGTTCATCAGAACAATTTTGATTCTGTCTAGTCGGAACTGTTCAGATTGGCTCAATGGTTGCTTTCCCTGTGGACCCTGGTTGGAATCCCACCTCAGACCGAAGCCTTGCATGTGGATTGGGTTTTCAGTCCCTACCTGATTGTGTGGGTTTTCCCTATTGGGGTTTTCCTCCCACATCTAAAACTGAACATTTTCGTCTCGTTTCCCATTCATCCTGTTATTGGCACTAATGGAGCTATTGGATGTGTACTAAAGTAAAGAAACCTGTAATGGACAACCAGCGATCACTCCAGAAACAATCACAGTCTAAGGCCACGTCCAATATAGCGGCTGCGACTTGATCGTCACAAGAACAAGCACTGAAGCATGGAATGCCTAGGTAGCAATGCCCTTAGCAACATCCATAGCTGTAGCCACTCATTCAGACACAGCCTAGGAGTCAATGACAAAATAGTACTCAACTAACCTGGTTCCTCAGCTCCAAGCTCATTCCACCTTGCTTTTAAATCTTTCTGCTCGGCTAAGGGTCTCTGTTTTAGTAGAAACAAAATATTAACGTAATAAACCGCAAGGGAAACTGACTGGGTAAATTTCAATTAACTTTGGGTTGAACATGGACAAAATTTACTGGAGTGGGATTTGAATCTGTGACCGCCGTACAAACGGGCCGGTGTGCTACCAACTGAACTATCTAGCCCGATATCAGTTTTCTGACAACGAACAGAGTGTACTGTCCAAAACAATGAGTCCACAGGTTCCATCAGAACAACACATACCGTACAGAGAGATTTTACCCCCATGATGATATCGCAAATATCATTAATTATATAGCTCGATATCCCACTCTAGTCAATTGTTCCTTGTTCAACCCAAAATTAGAGGAAGTAAAATTGCCATACTCTTCTCTCAATTCTCTTAGATACACACATAAAATGGACGACATTTGTTTCTATCTCATGAAGAATAATCCTCTGATTAGTACTATGGTCCTTTTTTGATTGTTAGTTTTATATTTATTAGCCATTTCCAGGCTGATCCATTAAGCCCACCTCTTAACCCTGTAGCGAGAGATCTTTTTGCAATGCCCCTACAGTTTGTTGTCAACACACGTATGCCGACAAGCTTTTCCATTGCTAAAGAGGTTTCTTTTGCGCTTTTTTATTTTATTTTCACATGCGACGTCTGTGGGCGATTTATTTCCTTGGGGTGCACCACACTAAACAGAGAGAAACTCAAGCGCGGAGCCTCGTTCATAAAATGTAAACCTATGACTTTGTTTTGTGAATGCAAAGATTTGAAGGTCATGGCTTATGGATTGTTGAAAAATGGTCCAATATTGTGCCCCTGGGGTTGTGGACTTTCAACCTGGAGCATCTTGGGTATACTAGGCCTCCGAAAATGGATCTATTTTTTGCTAGACAGCCAAGTGTATTGTTTACATGATTGCTGCACTGTGTCGTACTTGCTACCCGCATGTCCCCCAGTGAGATACAGTTGCTATAGTGTGGTTCAATACACCAAGGGACCCTCAAAAGTGGCTGCACTCTTACAATCAGCAGCAGTTAATCTTGGTGCGGGCAAAAGGGGGGCAAGGGGGTCCAACCTCTTCAAAAAAAGTATACCCAGTTTCTCTACATGCATTTTAAAAACAACATGCAAGTCCTACAGTTTTACATCCGAAGGAAGAAATCCTGTAATGGGGTTTTGCCCAAAATCACCAAACCTGGTTTTTTTTTTCCCTTCTACTGCCACCTCATTCACATTCCATGCAGCACTCCTTCTTACCTTTCTAGCCAGAGGCACTGAAAGCTCTGTACACATGCTGTTTAAGCTCTTTAAGATCCGCTTCTCCCAGGTCGACTGCACACAAAAACACACAAGAACGGAAGTCTAACATGAAAGGCTTGCATCGATATTTTAAAAGTGAATGTACAACATCACTGGTCACAAAAGCAAATTGGTTCTGGTCTAAACACTTGAGCTATAAATGTTTAACATTCCATGCTCAACCATAGAGATGTAGACTCTATAACATCCCTCCTACTATTAATGCACTTTTAAACAGAGCTGATTCTGGATCTGAACCTGGATGTGAACGATGCAGGGTCCAGGTTAGCATCAGCCAGAGATACCCGAGGTGAACCCTGTCTGTTAGCGATAAAGTGCACTGGGTTCTTTTACGTGCATTACACAACACACAGGACCTGCGACTTTACGTCCTATAGAAAGAACAAAGCAATACTGGTTAAGTGTCTTGCTAAAGGACAAAAGTGTTAAGACCGGGACTCGAACCCACACTCTGCTGATCAGAAACAACAGAGCCTGGGTCCGGTGCGCTAAACTGCTCGGCCGTGACACGTATAGTAAATGGAGTTGCACCAACATAGCGGGAGACATTTGGTGTCGCTAGGTGGCAGCTGATTGTACCAGGTAAATCCATTATTCATAGAAATGTGAGCATCCTCATTACTACGCCAACAATGGGAATTACCCGTTGGGTCTGCTGCCACCTAGTGTTCAAAAGTCTCCCATTGGACAGAATTGCTTGTGATGTGTAATGTCACTTGGATTCATCTCTAAATCAGAGAACAAAAAGTATTAAAGAGTATGGCACAACATCGGTAAGATTGATAAACACAAAAATTTTTCCAATATTTACACATAACTTACATGGTGTAGAAATGGTCGTGGTGGAAAACTTCCCTTAAAATATTTATGCCAGGAATGCTACGGTATTTGAGAAATGAGTAAAGCAACTAGTTTTGAAACATGAGTCCAAAACCAACTATATGAAAATAGTATAAATATATAATGATGTTTTTCATTATTTTCTTGTGACTCCAATGACTGATTGAGCTTAGCGTTTACAGGTTGTTGTTTTTCATGTATGTGGTGGGTAACACAAAGTGTGGATACCAGTCTTTGACAATTGCCAGCGTTTTGCACATGCTTTCTAAGCGCAATCCGATCATGCGTCCGTCTCACCACATGTGGCAAGTTGACAACCACCACATCACAGAAACTCCAATGTCAGTTTATATATAAGGCAACGGTCAGTTTACGTTGTATAAGTCCACCTGTGTTTGTTGCATGCGAGTTTACATGTATGTTGTAAATGAAAGTATAATGTATTGTGTGTAAAGCTTAAAATTAAAAAATGTGTGCACAAAAAAAAGGTTATACAGATGTAGTTACAATTAAAGTAAATGTCCAGATCGCATAATTGTGAACAAATGAACACGCACCATGGAGTTCACAGATAGAGAAATTGAAATGGTTGACGGTTAATGCACAATGCTGATTGACACATGGATCTTCCATGTTGCCCCCTTGAAATTGAAATTTGTTCAGGCATACTAAAGGTGCTAGAGTGGAGAGTGAAGTTTCCTAGTTGTTACATTTCAGAGGGCTTACAGCTCTTCTAGCAGTGCAAACATAAAGGTAGGATTTTGGGACATAAATGAAATGGCGAGCCGTTGCTCAGCCGTCTAGTGCTGATCGGACTCAAGTTCTGATGGCTGAATCACCAGAGCGCGGGTTCTATTCGCTGTCATGACACTACTGTCCTTGAGCAATGCCCTTAAACCATTATTGCTTCTCTTAACCCAGGTGTATAAATGGGAGCCTGAGAGAGTTGAGACAGTATTGTGTTGGATTAACCCCTTAGAGCTAACTTAAGCAGCTTGGGGTTGTATGCTCCCCAGTGAGTTAAGAAAGTTTGAGGAATGGTCTAAGTATGCCTGATGAACAGGGATAAGAATGTTGTAAAGCGCCTTGATCTAGCTACTAGGATATGTGCGTTTCTATAACAACCAAACTCTCAAAACAATGTTGTTCACTCAAGCTTATAGCCCATTAAGGAATTGTTTTGTTTTCTCTCAGGTAGTTGATATTTATATATATACTTAATTTCTTTCAGTTAATTTTGGGGGTTTACTGCGCCATGAGCATCTTTTGTGATGGATATCGGCGCATTATAAATATCCATATTATTATTATTCATATTAACATTATGGTTTTATATTATAGAATAGGCTGTCTGTTTCTGCCCTTGTTGCTCACTTCAAGTTGCCCAGAAATTTTGACCATAGCCAAGTGAGATCTGCAAATAAAAACCAAATCAGAATCACGGCACTGCAAGCATTGGTATAATCAGATAGGCACTACAGTGTATTACTCAGTCCAACAGAACCAGACTGTGTGATTTTGTAGGATTTTGTAGGATAGATGTAGGATAGTTAGGCTGCCGAGCTCGACCTCAGGGGTCACCTGCTAGCCAAAGTTAGAGTGGCAAACAGTGGTGGGCAAGCCAAAGCGCTTCCACTAGTAGTTTGCTGGGCAAGGTACAACATTTTGTGTTAGTCAAAATAAATATTCGAAGGAACAGGAACTAAAGTTGCATTTATGTTACAAAAGCTTGGAACTATTTCATAGGGAAAGCATGTTTAAAATTAAGTGTTTATTTCACGTACTTAACCATTAAAAATGGTCCAGTTTACAAAAACAGAGATTTTCTGGCAACATGGGTGCTTTCCATTAATGTTTTTGTTTTTGTGTGTGTGTTTTGGAGGGTTAGTTTTCTTTGTCTTTTTTTTCCCAGAAAATAGAATTAGTTGTTGCAAGCTGCTTACCAACCAAAATAACCTACGGTATGTAAAAATAAAAGGTTAATGGCCTTAGCTTTGACTCAAAGGCCATAATCACTGATAATATTGCAGCAAATTGCAGCAAACTGCACCGGTCTTCTAAATGTAGGCAGTAGAACTAGTGACCAATGGATTTGTTACAAGAACAAATAAGAGGCTTGGTCGGAAAACACAAGAGATTTGATTGAAAAATTCTGGCAAATACACAAATATGCAGACTCGTGAAAGAAACCTGCAGACCACAAAAAAGTCTGGTTTTCAAGTTAAAAGTAGGTTTATAGATTGGATTCTGTCACAATAATTCTGATTCATAGACAAAATTGTAAAGAAAAATACAATAAAAGTCACATGAGAAAGCTTCAGCTGAATACAGTGTCTACTTGCTGAGAAAACAGCAAAAAGCTGTCACGGTATTTTCACAAGAACGTCAATCCATCGACGTTTAGTGAGGTGAAAGTGGACACCAACCCTCAGAAATCTGAGAAATGATTCATGATTCATGCATGACCCCTTTCTCAAATTCAAATGTTTTGGGGTGAAAAATTATCCAAACTGTATTCCTCCTTTCTCAAAATAGTTTATATTAACAGCTGCAGTGTTTCTCACCAAGTAAAGTTTTATGGTCATTAATTTTTGGAATATCTATGACTCTACCTTCAAGGGAGACCATGGTTATAATATAATAGTTTACAAATATGATCCATTTGGGATTTTTTCAGTTCTTTTGATACAATTCTGATCCTCAAAAGTTAACCCACCATAATTGCCGTGGGCTAACCCGTTCCTTCTGCTGTGGAGGGAGCCCTTTGTCAAGTTTCAAAACAACTTGGCATTTTTCACACAAAAAATGGCCTTTTCCACTAACAAAAATACGCTTCATGGACTGCAAACAACTACACCCCCATCTCCCTCCCCCACCACTCTCTGCCTCCATCGACCCCCTTCGATATGGCCAATCAATTACTTAGGAATCTCAAGTCAAACACGGTGAATGCATTGGAACAGATATGCAGCCAAATCCCGAATCTGAACCTTATTCTTTATAGTCAAGCAACAGCCCTTATCAATATTTGCAGTGATGTTTGCTTTCTTTGTACTCGACAAATAGGAAAATAGCAGTGAACCAGTTTTAAGTTTCCTGTGTACAAGGCATAACGTATTCCGGGCACGTCACTATATCGCAAAGAGAGGGCAAATTGAATTTTATTGACTTACTCCCCTACCTGCCTAGCATTTCGAAGTTTTTGAAAAAATTTAAAGGGGTCTAGAACAATTTTTGGTGTCTTTAATTTAATCAAGTTATAATAAAAAAATTACTGGCCTGTACTTTATTTTCAAAAAGTAATTCTCATTCAGAGTGTTTTCATTGATTACAACAGTGACTAGCAATTAAGATCAAGTGTTGCTTTCTTCGTACATGATTTAAAAGTGAGGCTTCCATTTAGATAATGCTTCTCTTTAGCTTGTACCCTGCATGCAGCGGTATAATTCACTGACAGTCCGATAGCAGGCAGGATATTCCTCCTCCCAATTTGATTTCCAAATTTAATTTCCGATCGGTTTTGCCCCAGAAAATCAGTACAAGATCATTATCAAAATACAATGATTAATGGCAGGCGTGGTTCTTCCTACATGCGAATTGATAAGAACAAACTGCTGCCGATACGCACAAATTGCAGCGGGTATGCAAAAGAATAGTAATACTAATATTCTTGGGTGGGGAGACTTCAGATCAAATTCACAACAATCTTCAAAATAAAACCATTGAGAAGGCCCCAAATTGCACAGTAGAGCTTTTAAAACAAAACACAAACACCAGGTAAAACACATTCTGACGTCCTCGTTTCAATTCAGCTTCCTTAGGCTAAACTTTCAATAAAAGGGTCCCTAAACTCTCGGGAGAACCCTGGTATAAAAATAATCAAGATGCATAGAGTGCAATGGTGAAAATACTTCCATGAGTTGAAATATGGAATGTTCCATTCAACAAAGCGAAGCCGAGTTGATTGGAACTTATTCCATCTTTCAACAAATGAAAATAGGCTCTCACCCCTGCATGAATGCAAAATATTCATTATTTGTTTTATTAAAACACCCAGGTAGATCAGTTGAAATTTGGAGAGAAAGCTGATCACCAAAATGAACCAGATTGTATTCTGGCATCCTCTACAAGGGCACTTTGTACAACTATGAAAGACCGGTTTGCAGTTGGTCGCGCGATCACAATCGTCAAACACTTTAATGAATGCCGCTTGACCTCTAATCTACAATCAAGTGACAAGGATCTACTTGGGTGTTGAATAAATACAACTAATGGACGTTAATGATTGCAGGGGTGACAGCATTTTCATGGATTGAAACATAAATGGAAAGTTTCATTCGACAAGGCGAAGCCGGGTTGAATGAACTTATTCCATTATTCAACAAGTTTTTTTTTAGTTTAACTTTTTTAAATGAGATATTGCCTAACATCACAAGGCTGGACGGCCACTTCAAGGTGAGGGCTACACTTAACTGATTTGGGCTGTTGACCCAAATCAACTGTCACCAGGGGCATGTTGCCACCAAAAACTAATTGCTTTACTCATTTCTAAAAATAGGCTATAGCATTTCAGGCAAAAACATTTTAAGGGAAGTTTTCAATCATGACCATCTTTTATCGATGTAAGTTATGTGTGAATCTGTGAACATTTATATTTCCAATCTTACAAATATTATGCACACCCTTTAAAGGTACAAGGCACTATTATCCCTGAATTTAAAACAAACAATTTTTTAAGATTTTTTTTCTCTGAACTAATTTTGACAGATGATGCCATTTCAAAACAAAACCTACACAACTTTGGCGTATGCCCTTGACAATGCACAAAATACATGTGACATGCAATTTGTACATGGCTGATGGACGTGAGTTGATGTCGAGATCCCGACAGTAACTAATTTCTAGTTTTTAGTTTACTGCTACTAATCATTGGTTAGATTCTTTTCATGCAGTACCTTAAATGACAGCTTGTAACTTTTTTTTAATCAATCGAAACAGCTGTTTAAAATTTAAATCTAATTTTCAGCTCAAATCGGCCAAAAATTTGACCTGCACTGAATCTTTCAAGGCAGAGTCAAATAGACTGTGCAAGTCCTGCGCGTATTCAAACTTCCAGGACCAGATTGGCCCCAACCATAATGGGTTTTACCTGTGCGCGATTCTGGTTCTTCAAACACTCTAGCTTTACCTAGTTTACGGCTTTAAAAATTATATCATAGTGTTGGAAAAGTAAAATTTGACCATGAAATATATGAGAGACGAATAAATTTCACAAATCAGCAAAGAAAACCTGAGACTAAGACTTGACCTCAGTTTCCGGTTATTTTCCAATTAAAAATTTTGAACTGACATTCATGTTTTCATTAAACCTTTGAAATGGTCAAACAAATTTGACGCAATCGCCAAATGGAGTTCCAAAAAAATATACATCCTCGTCTCAAGTTTTAATTTCTTTTTCAATGTTAATTTGAACAAGTTATTTATGTTATATAAAAATTGAAATTGAATTTATAACAAATCACTATGAGTATTTTTGTTTACAAGAAATGTGTATTTTAAGAATTTAAGAAGATTTGGTTTCAGGAAAAAAACACATAGTCTTTGTTAAAACTGATTTCTCGTTTTTGATACGCTCAAGACTTGCACAGTCTAATACCTGGATTCTGTAATGGAGAAGGGACAATACGTGTTGGCTGGAACCAGTCAATGACTTGGCAAATAAAGACGCTGCTTGTCAATTTATACAAACCTGAGCTCTCCTGATGTAGGCAAGAGGTTCCTTGGTGTTCTCCATCGGGGTACTTGGATGGGTGGGTTTGGGGTACAACATCAAGTGCCTGTACACAGCATTGTGTAGTCTCCGCTCCCAGCCTTTTGAAGAGGGGGAAAAAAAACACAAACAAATAGGGGCCTCATGAAAAAAAAGGTGAAATGAAGAACGAATCCAAGGTACGTGATTACAAATACTGCAACTTGGTTGGGATTCGAACCCACGACCCTTGCAATGTAGAACAGATGTCTTAACACTAGACCACTGAGTATAAAAAAATACATCAACTGAAAAGAATAAAAATAACAAAACTTACTGCATACTTCATGAGTCCTGTGGAAAACAATCCACAGGCAACATGGGCGGGATTCGAACCCATAACCCCTGCATTCTAGAGTAGGTGTCTTAATCGTCTAGCGGTTAAAACCAAGCGTGCATAATTAACGAGAGGCCAGTTCAAATCATGATATTTGCAGTGGGTACTGCAATAGATAGTTTATGCACCAGATATTTATAAATAATATTCATCTTTATTTTACCCTTACACTGATGTGTGATAAGCACCATATACGGAGTGCTTTCTGGGTCCTGGGGGTAAATACAAAATGAATTGTTGGGATGAAAACAGAAAAAATCCCTCGAGCGGAATTTGAACCAGCAACCTCTGGATTACTGTGCAAGCGCTCTACCAACTGAGCTATCTAGCCCTTATGTTGGCAGTCTCCCTATTTTGCCAATATCTTTGTTCGGAGGGACCCCCAAGAAATCAAAATCAAACAGCACATTCAGGGCTTGAATTCCAAGGAAACTCTCCACTAAACCACAGTCTCTTGTAGCTCAAAACTTTCAATCTTCACCAGAAATAATTTGTACAAAACCTAAAATGTTTCATTCTTGTTCATAGTTGCTGAACATCTAGCAGAAAGTTTGTAATAGAAAGTTCTATGCATATGCTTTTACCAAACCTTCAAAAGAAAGTGTTTGGAAAAACACTATAGACTGCAGGACATGTTCAGTTTGTGGGGCTACTAGCCCAGTTCTAAAAAAAAAACTAGCCTCTGCCCTGTAGTCCAGTGGATATTTCCAGCACTTGCATTTTGATTCTGTTGGACTGAGGACTGAGCTAAAATGCTGTTCAATGGGATCAGGCATACCACCATAATCAGAGTCAAACAGTAACAGTGTGGGTATTGAGTTGCCATATGGTGTTGGATTTTGTTGGAGTGAGAAAGGACCCTAATCAAACGGCCATCATTTTTTATCATGTTCCCTGTGTACAACAGCTATAATGTATACCAATTCTCTTTAATACCAAAAAGGGGTCTGACTGTTATAAACCTTCCAGCTTTAGTTTGGTCACATTGATGTGAAGGGGAGAAATCAATGGCTACACGAGACAAAAATCTGATGTGTATGAAATACATTCAATTATATCGTCTGCCAGTGAAATTTCAATTTCAATTGCATTCACTCATAAAAACATGGTACTACATTCAATCTTATGAGGACACAAATTCAATTGTTTATTTTTTCTTACTTCAAAATATATATCAGATGATGGTTTTCAGTGGTTTTTTGTTGTTGCTGCTTTTTTCCTACTCTCTTTCTTTGAGGGCTGTTGTTTATGACTGATGAAATAAATTTACTTGTAAGAGAGGGTTGTTTGTCCTAAATACCACAACCCCGAAATAGAATTACTACTGGCCTTGTGACGACAAACATTAGCAGGCAAGCCGGCTGTTTAATGCAATAGAAATCTAGACAGTGTGCTCCCAACAAAAATGCAAACAGGTGTAATGTTATAATGTTCACCATGAAGTGAATGTGGCAGGTTTAATGCTATTGCGCTGCTACATCATTGTCGGTTTATGTGCATTGTTTTCACCTGCATTTGGCCAGTGGAACAGTCTGGAAACAGACGGAGGAGAGACAGAACGGGGAAAAAAAATAGTGACAGATTTTTTCTTTATTCCTGAGAGGAATATTTTCATAGCCTTGAATGGAAAGGAAGTTTCTCGTAAAGTATAGTTTTTACACATGCTTTTTTTCCGTTTTTTTTTTTTCCTGACACCTCAGTAGTCCAGTATTCTAATGCCAGTTTCAGGGAACGGATCTCATATCCAATCCCAACGGACGCTTGTTTGTACCCCCACAGCGCCCTCGTGGTGACAGGAGCGATCCGTGCCGTAGCCGATCTCCAGACGGACTGCAACGGCACAGTTTGTTATGCTTGGTGATGGACAGTCAAATCGTGCCATGCCGCACTCACCCACAGGCGGCGGTGCATTCTATGCAGCAACAACATTAGTACAATTAAGCTGAAAGTGCCCTTCCGTTAGATCCCTGTCCCCCGAATGCATAAGGCATAGAAAGATTGGGGCCGTTAAAAGGGCCAGCCTGGAGGTAATAAGACATATAATGTGTTGCCAATAGTGTCTCTACAGGCTACTTCAACAGAATGACTACATCTTCTTCTTGGCAAATCCTTTAAAGAGATATCCCTCCCACATGTTACTCGGTGAAGGTTTGACATTAATTTACAGATGTGAGACATGGCATCAGTGGTGATCAAACACATAAATTGATGTCTTTTATCTAACAGCTAACTTTCTATATTCGTTCTGAGAGATATTGTTATCTGAAATACTTCCATCAGGTAAAACAAGATTTGATTTGTAAAATTGAAACAAAAATGCAAAACAAAATGAACCATACTCTTAAAGGTCAGGTCATACTTTGGTAACGACCCCTCCAAAAATGTGTGTAATTTTTTTTCTAATTTTTATTTTATAAAGATGGTAGTGGTAGTAAGCATCCCGCAAAATTATTTTGACTGAAGTGCTCCCGTTGATTAGAAATAAAAAAAAAGTATGTCCAAAAATTTGAATCTCCAAAGATTGCCCTCAGGGGTCACTCCAGACCAAATAATTTCTCAGGATGCTTCCTGCCGTTACCATCTTTATAACAAGTAAGCTCACGGATAAAAGTTACAAATTTTCTTTTCTGTGTCATTACCAAAGTATGACCTTACCTTAAGCTTCCTGTTATTTGTCTTTATTCCTACCTCCCTCGGTTGATTTACTAGGATCCTTTTTAACCTCTCACAAAGTCCGACA
>CM021530.1:13062055-13080716 GCA_010994315.2 Pisaster ochraceus
TTTTTTGGAGGAGAGAGACCCTTCTAACAACAATCCCAGGTTAGACCTCACGTAACCTAGCAGTGTGGGGGTGGGGTGTGATAAGAACAGAAAGGCGATGTATAGAAAAGAGGCTGTTCACTCCAGTGATATCTGACACCAGCAATCTGTAGATATTATTACCTCTTGGTAAGGCTTTGTATCTCTTACTTTTGACAAAGACTTAATTTGACTGAGAGAGGAAGCGACTATTTTCAATTCAACAAAATTCGTTTGTTGTGAAAAAAAAACAGCCGAAATACTCTAAATCAATTTTGGATGATAACAACACATGGTGGGCAACGGCAATGCGTTTCCGAACCAACAATAGATGTTGCACAAAAGTAAACGACAACAAAAGCTTCCTATGTTTATCGTACACTTGGGTGTGATCCCTGGTACGGCAATTACAAGTTAAATGGCTTCTGAATGGCAATGGTATATTAACAAATATACTTGACAAACAGAGACCACCAACATAGGGTAGCTCAGTTGGTAGAGCACTGGCACGTTAATCCGGATGTCGCAGGCTCAAATTCAGTTCTTGTTAACTTTTCCGTTCAGTCCTAAATTGAATTAAACAAAAGCAGGTTCGATCACTTTCTAAAAGATGATAGAAGTTTGGACGGATACATTTTCTCAGGAGCACGAAGAATACTTCAAGATTTATGTTTTAACGTTAACCAACTTGCTTTTTATTGAAAAATGTGTTTGAAGGAAAATTAGTTTCAAAACAAAACCACTTGAGGGGTGCACATAACATTGGTCAGATTTAAAAAACGTAATTAAGTTCCAGATTTGCTCATAAATTTCATGGCATTAAGACAGTCACGATCTTCCCTTGAAGTGTATTTTTGTTGAAATGCTATAGTTTTAGAGAAATGGGTGAAACATTGTCTTAGTTTTGATCTCGCGAAACCGAAAACTAGATGTTTAAAACAGTAAAACAAGTAAGTTTTTTTGGTTCACTATTAATTCTTTTCTTCGCGACTTCTATACGACCGATTGCACAGGTTTGTTTATTTTAGGTTTTTTTATGTTGGGTCACAAAAAGTGCCGATACCGGTCTCTGTCAGTCACCAAAATGTTGCCCGCGTGTATTATTCGATACAAATTGTAAACCATTAAAATCTAAAACAATTATTCTGTTCAACAAAATGAATTTTAAAACAGAACCTTGAATCCATGCACTAAATCTCTTTTAGAGATTTTTCGAAAGTTTTTGTATTACTTTTCAAATAGCAGTAGTCCAAAATACATATTTTTATTAATAGTAACACGCTTCTATGGGAATCTTATTAGGAAAGCCAATGCACTTATTCGAGTTTCTATTTTAATGGCAATTGTAGCTTTCTCACCTTTTTGCCCTGGTGCTGTATCGCATTGGTATGCAGAGGATTCTCTGAGTTATTTCTGGCAAAATGGACTTCCTTTGAAAAGGAACGGCAAAAGGCAATCGATAAGGTGAAAATATGTATGTTAACAACACGACATCATAAGTATTAAATGTCATAGCGCTCTATTCAAAGCGACAAGCAAGGCGACATCAAACTCTCTTGAGCTGATCCGCGCCGTACGCTGCTCGTCACACCGCCGCTCGGGTCACAGGCATGACGGGCCCACGTTCTCAGCGCGGCACACCTTCTTCCCAGCCCATCTCCGCGGACTTACATCTCTAAACAATATTCCCTCGTTTGGAAAATTGATTTCTAGCGAATATATGGAACAACGACAATACGACTGAGAAAGAAAAAATGCGGTGAGTTTGACTATTTTCATGCTCCCATCAGAATCAGAATAAGACGTGGAACTAAAAGACTGATGGAAAAGTTGTTTTTTTGGTTTGATGATGTAGCGTCTGGTTGCACGGGAACGCCAAGGCCCCTGTTCCAGTTTCCATTTGTTAAAATCGATGTGCCTAGATCCGCAGACGGTTTGTCCTTTAATAATAAATGACAAATAGTAAGTGAATAAAACATCACGTGTCTACATACGTCATTATTGGGGTTAATTTGTCACTTGCACAACATCCAAATTGCGGAGTACCCCCTGTACATTTTGCAAACAATTGTTATTTCAGTCTCGCGTCAGAATCGTGAACTTGCCTCCCCGGCTATAGGTGGCTCATTTTGTATAGAAAGGCAGAAGGTGAGTTTCTTGGTGGGATTTTCCCGCCTCCTTTTGTTTCGGTTTGATTTTAAGGGAGGGTATTCCTTTGGTAATTACTCCAAAAATGTATGAACATAAAAACTTACTTGGTTAGAGGCACTGCAGCTGTTGATAATGTATAACATTTTGAGAAGCGATTACCTTTTAAGGAATGTGATTTTATTTAGAGAAAGGAATTCAACACAATTTTAATCTGAGAAACGTTTCGTATGCCTACATGAAATGTTTCACAGATGTGTATTCCTATTGCGGATTTTTCTTACTGCGTTGACATGACCGCTCCATATTTCCAGCGATATCTCAAAAACGTTACAATCTTTTGAAATGAAATTTTCACATGTTAGTTTTATTGCATCATTCTACACTCTATGTAGGATTAAAACAATTGAACGGTTCCAGAAACCAAAGATATACTTTGCCTTTAAAACTAAACGGCATCCTGCTAGCCGACGATTTACCATGAGCTTGAGCTATGGTTCTGCTTAAAATTGGAAGAGTTCTTTATGATAACAAATTAAGGATCTGCTCATGGACAATTACAGCTGTATCCAAAGAGCTCAGTTAAATTTGTACAGTGCAAAAAATCCACTGTTCTTGGGCTTGATTATTATTTTGCAATTTCCCAACCATCTTCTTACCGTGTTTAAAAGAAATGCTGTACTTTTTTCCCATCTTCAAGAGATTTACAGGGAAGTTACATAAAATTTTTAATTAGATTTTACGAGAAAATTCGAGTTGTGGGGTATGATTTAATCTAAAGTATCATATCAGCGACCTGTTTACAATTGTGCGTCCGTGACTGTCGAGAAAAAAACGAGACCAAATGGTGACGATTTTAAGCTGTCGGACAGATCTTGTTAACTGGCACGTTAAAACGATTGTCCAGCCGACCATTGCTTCAAAAATGATTCAAAATTATATTTTCCTTTAAAATGAAACAACACCTGGCGAAACGATGTCACGGATACTTGGGAATAATAATATACTTCCAGTCACTGGTAAAGTATTTGTTTGCAACTTGGAAGTACATGTTTTCCGTAAACGATGATATCTACTTTTTCCTAGTTTGTATAAACACCCCTTAAGCACGACGTCGCCGAAAACACCTAGGCCATCCAGTCCAATTAGGTCAAATACAATGTTGTGATGTATTTATTTTCCAATAAATAGAATCCTCATGGAAGTGGGAAGATAATATTATAAGTCTCTATAGCATCACGTTATGGTGAAAGATACCACTGTATTTGATACTAATTTCAGTGCAAAATTAAAAACATTACGTCATTGAATGTCAATAGGAAATGAGTCTGTATATGTTATGGACGGATTTTTGGGGTCAAGTTCAACGTCGTTTTGACTGAATGTCAAAAGTGAACACACACAAAATTCGCAAAAATGTACAGACCTATTTATTTGAAACGTGAGGTCATTCTCATGTTGTTGTTTTTTGGGGGTTGGGACAAATTTCGCACTGGAAGGATATCAAATACAATAGCGTTTTCACCTTAATGTGAGGTTAGAGACTTGTAATTTCTATCCACTTTTAGGTTAGAGACTTGTAATTTCTATCCACTTTTATAAAAAAACTCTATGTTTTGGCAAATTAGTACATCACACAATTGAATTTTAACTTGGAGCCCTTTATAGAAACTGGTCCACTTCAGCTTGCAAAACAATAACGTTTGCCCACGCAGCCGTGTATCCATGCATCTCGTTGAAGGGTAAATGACTAAGCCTATAAAATAATTAAACTAAACAATTAAATTTGAAGTTTGAAGTTTGAATATTTGGAAAATTTTGAAGTGTTTCAACAATTTTTGTGCTGGTACGCTATTTACTCAACTCGAGTAGGGCATCAAAAATATTCTTCCAACATACGATTATGTGGCAGAAACTAAATAAGGTCAAAGGACTTAATGATAAATTTTAGCTAGGAAATTAACCCTTTCACGACCGGGCTTTCTTCTTCTTTCTTCTTCTTCTTCCCCCTTGTTTTTCTTGCTTTGTTTGAAGCAACGGGGACCGGAGCCGGGGGCACATAGGCTAGTGCCCCCTCCGTATTTTCCAAAGTTCTCGAGCGATTAAAATAAAATTGTCACAAATTATTATTTCAACAGGTTCTTCATGCAGACGTAAATAACAAATTATGATAAATATTGGGAAAATCCGTAAGATTTTGTGGTGATCGAATGCAGCATATAGTTTTTGTTGTTGTTTGTTTGTTTGTCTGTTTTTGTTTTTGTTGGTTTTTTTTTGGGGGGGGGGGTTGGGGGGCACAGTGAGCCACCGGTCCTGTTAATTAAATTCAGATTTAGTATTTTAAACCAACAAGTTATTTATAATACCATTCTTAAAATTATATAGGATTGAATGTGGGAAAACTTCAAAGGAAGTTTGATATTCGGTGATTACAGAAAAAAGTCAAATTGTATTATTTCTTTGGTGAGTACCGTGGCAAATATCAAAAAGAGCAACATGGCATTTAGGACCCGCGAAGCGTACGGTTTCGCCTGTTGCCGTTTTCCCAATCAACAAGCTGGGAAAGTCACACCGCTAAATGCATTTATCCTCAGCCACCATTACAGATTTTTGTGTTCAATTCAGTGGCCTTGCTCGCTGGGGGGAAACAAGTCCGAGAGCCGATGTAGAAGATCTGTGAGCATTATTGCGAGTGTGACACGAAATCAAGCAAAGACACGCTTTAAATCCGAAAGAGTTCTCGAACTCATCCTGCGCGTTACATTGCCCGGTAAATCAATTTGCACGCGTCAAAATACATATCCTTGCCGGGGGAAAGAAGCGTTCGATTTGGCATGCAGCTCCGGCCTGACCACCTGCACAGACCAATCTCCCACGGAAATTCACTTTGACACTTTGGCAATACACTGTGATTATTTTTGAAGACGGCAAAACGAATTCCATAGTCTTGTCTCGAGGTGTTTATTTTTTCCCCTCTTACTTTTCCTCTGGCAAGATATAAAGGCGAATTGGCGTCAACTCATCCACTTGTAATTGTGTAATTAAAATCTTTTTTTTCTTTCAGTGACCTCTTTTTTTCTTTCTAACATATTTGAGATTGCGTAAACAGGCATTAGACCCGTGCGTAGGCCTGGGGCTTCTGTAAATTGAAATGGAGGCATTAACACCGCACGTGCGCCGCTGGCATTGCTTGGCATAGCCTTTATTCGGGTTTTACGTCCGTAAATACATTTTGGGCGCGATTTAACAAAACAGCCAGACAGGGAGTGATGTATGGTTCACCCGATCTGCAGCTGCCCCCCCCCCCCCCCCCCCCCCCCCCCCGTGGAGGGCAAGGAACTCTTGAGGTATAAACCGGTCAATGCCATGCGACTCCGTCCCGTCCAGAGGTTCAAGGGACGTACGGCTACTTACTTCAGCCCAAAGCGCCCCATCGTTCAAGTCCAAGGGTACATAGTGGCGTCATCAGTCGACAAAGATAAAGTATAATCTATGTATATCAAATACTGACTTGGTGGTTTCAATATTTTGTGTCGTCCGTATGTACTGTTACCTATACTGGCACAGTACATGTACATAGTGTCATGTAAACAGTGTGTAAACCGTGTACACAATAAAGCTAAGCGTGTCTAACTTTAGAACCGAATTCAGACACGGGAGTTGAATTTGATCGGGTTGACGAACCATGAGTTCGACTTGAGTGCTCTGTCTGAATTACTAAGTATCTAAGCGTGGTATACGGTGCCATTTATGTAGTCCATATCGCAATGGATATTTGGGGGTATTTATTCCCATTAAGTTATTAATCCTTCTGTGATACAGATCGCCTTTGCCAACCCACGCAATACGTTGAACGGTAGCAGGTACCTTCTTGGTCTGTTGGTAAGGCTTTCAATGTAGTCCAGTGGTGGGCCTAATGGAAATTGCCCGTAATGGCAAAAAAGGTAGTCTAAACACGTTTTCAACATCACTTTGCTGATGGGTTGCTTTGAACAGGCCTTCGGAATGTAAGAATTGGAGCTCCACCAATTATACCCGCCTTGGTTTTGACCTGCAGGACCATATCTCCAGCATGTTGTTTTGTTCAAATTCTTCGTATACGCACTATTGTTGTTTTGAACACTATATTTTTGGTTTTACGCTATACACCGGTGTGCGAAAGGCACTGTACACTCAATGCTTCCAGAGTAATGCAAGGGGGAAAACCCACCATACTCCTCGGGTGGGCTTCGAACCCGAGACCCCGCATTCTACCGCGTACATATTTATTCTCTATCCCCAATTCAACTCAATAAAAGCTAGTAGTGATTTATATTTTGTATTATTCTCGAGTTCATGTCGACGTGAGGTTGATGATAAAATGCCCCCTCATACTGGGTCTGGTTCATGAACCCAGTGCATTTAGTTCCCGAAGGATGAACCCCCAATGACAGAAATCCATGGGTATTAGTCTCGTTTCAAGCAGCAATGTTTATTTTATTGACGACTGTCTGTTAATTAGATAACCGACGTACTCAATCCATAATTCTCGCGATACTACACATGAACTGGGGGGAAAGCGCCAGTTTCAATGTTGACCACAATGTCTTACGCCACTTTTTTTTAATTAAAAAAAGTGGTATCGTATTGATCAGATATGGATTAATCCGGGATTTTATGCCTCATGGTAAACAAAGCGGTAATTGTGCATTGTACACCCACAAAGTCATACCCAAAGAATAATTGGTTTTCTCAAAATTGACATTGGGTCTCGTAATAATTGGAAGAAAGGGGTGGGGGAATCTTAGAGTTGTAAGTACTAAAAATGTGCTAAGCACAACAGTTGTGTCTCGTTGGTGACCATGCAGACATAACGCCGTTTGATACTGCTTGTGACTGGCTTCCTGCTAAGTTCTATTAAGCAAGTATTGTACAGTGTTAAGCACTATTTCTCACTAAGCAGGAATGTGGGTGGGCCTCTTATAATAGCATTGCAACAACTACGACAGATTCTTACATTCAAATACGCTTAGCAGAACATCTGATTGTTCACATAGCCACATACATTTTTCAGATAACTGTAACCCAAACAATATTGTAGAATAATAGCTTACTGTTTTGTAGACTGTTTGCGTGCAGAATATCTAGAGAAAAAAAGTGTGGGGGATAAAATGATAGAAAACATTCATTTTGACCGATAACATATGTACCTTCACAAGTTACAATTCTATACATGTATTCGGAATTCCGACAAAAGTCAGAATCACCTCATCCCTGAGTGGTCAAAAAAGTGTTTTTTTGCTTTTTAAGGTTCCTGGTTTTTGTTTTTTAAAGCTACAGTTTGCAAAATAAAAAATTGCATTACTCAGGCACGATGCTGTCACGACGTTTCTAAAAAGATTTATCTGTTTATTTTAAGTGATGAACGAGTAACACTAAAGCTCCATTATTTCATTTTTTGTCTCTTATTTATTACAAAAAAGAATAGGTCATCCCTTTTGTTTCAGTAATTTCCTTGCTTGTTGGGATTCCAAAGTTCACATTTTGACTAAACTCCATCTGTCAAAACCCAATAAACATCACCAACATTCAAATGAATTGAACATTTAAGCGTAAAAGGGGTTATATCAACTCTAGAACAAACTTGACCTGACAGGTTTTTTTGTGTTTTGTTTTAATGTACATATTTATACCTTTACATCGATTTATCACAGTGCCGGCTGTAACCAGAGGGGAACAATAATGAATGACTTCACACGTCACTGGAAATATTGACAAACACATTTCCATTCATCCCAAAACAGATGCTTTCTGAGGGATACACACAAAATACCACTGGAAGAACCATCTGTGCCTAAAGAAACGGTTCTCATGCATCTACTTATACAGCTCGGAAGCTTATTAAAATGATTTTCTCGTTTATTTCGTGTTTATTTTCAGGTGGTAGACAGAGTGATGGTTGAAGTCTGCTGGCGACCATATAAAACGGTGCAAACATTTCATCGACTTGTACTAGTCTAGTGTCACCACTCCAGGAGCTGCTTTTACTCACCGGGCGAAATGAGATGTTAACTCCCTATCTTTGATGCGGGAGACAAAACCCAGCCTTTGATGCCCGCAACTTATCTGACTGTGGATTCCCCCGGAGGGAGACTTGATTGCGATAACATCAGTGGGAGCTGCTCCACAACGGTAGAAGCTTATGACAGTTGCGTTCAACGCTAAGCCTCGGACAATCTGGGGAGAGAAGTATAGGGGGAAAATATCATAAAATGTTCAAAAGCCACGTTGTGTGACCGGAGTCTTACACCGTTTGCTGTAAATAAAGGTTTTGTTCATTCTGTCAGCGGAACTCTTGCAATGACTTCCCTCCGCATCTTCAGAACCCTCAAGTATTGACGAAATATCGGATGAAATCAATTTGTTGTGACAACATCTTGAGGATTAATGATCGTGTGCTGCGATTGTTGGATGCGTCCAAAGTGGACAACAAGGCGCCTGGGAGACTAGTCCAAGACGGACAATTTCAATAATATTTCACAAATTACCAATCTTCACAGGAGTACACCATTTGTAACACTCGAGGGATCTCATTCTTTCTCCCGAGATCTGGATAGTGTGACGTTGTGTCATACTTGAAAATATAGTTCGGTAGTTCATGCTTTGATATCACGAGACGAGGCACTGGAACTGTGAAGTGGCGATTTGATTAACTTGGATATATTTGACAGTGTGTAAAGTCCAACAACACGTTCTTGTGAAGATACTTTTAGCAACCTACGCCTAGCATCATGGCGACTGCGACCACCGCCTATCCGTACTCGCTTTTGGATAGCACCAGCCTACCACCGGTCAATTCTACTTTCTTAGTGACCAGTGTATTGGATGCTAACTCCACGAACTCTTCGTTGATCACGGATGATTTTGACAGTGGCCGGAACAGGAGCGTCCGCATTGGTTTCGGTTTGAATATTTACCTGACCGCGACGCTGTACGGGATCGTCTTCGTGCTGGCCATCGTCGGCAACATCCTCGTCCTGGTCACGCTGGCCCAGGACAAGCGAATGCGCACGGTGACCAACATGTTCCTCCTGAGTTTGTCTTTTAGCGATCTTCTGTTTGGTATATTCTGCATGCCGTTTACGGTGGTTGGGAACATGCTGGGACGATTTGTCTTCGGGGCAATTATTTGCAAAATCGTACCGTACATTCAAGGTGAGTGAACGTTGCTACTTGCCCCTACTACTTAGGCCTACTTGTTTTATGTGGCCGTCTTTTATAGGGGCTGGGCATGATTGTATCCCAATTCTGGTTTCTAAATGCACACAGCCAGTGGGCCGTATCTAAACATGATAAGGGAATCTATATAGACAATCAAACAAGAGCCTGAAAACTCATTCACAAGCAAGTCATTGTCAATTGTCCTTCGTTGTAGGCTATAATCACATTATTATTTTGCTTTAATTAAGTACGAAGTTTGAGTACCATTGTATAAACCCCCCAAAATGTATGACACCCAAAAGTGTAGGATTGAAAAAAGAAAATTAAACATAAAATGTACATATGCCTATACGACGCCGTTCGTCTCAATATTGTCAGCACTATTTCAAACCATTTGAAACCAACCCCATCGTGGCCATCACCAAGCCATACCTTGGATTCTATAGCCAGTTCACCTCTTTACGTTTGCCGTCTGGAAACCCCCGTCTACTGACTGTAGTCACCAAACATACCAAGCCTTTCACCGGTAATGTCTGCACAAAACCATCAACCTGCAATGAATATATCAATGTGATAAAATCAATTTAGCTATTTCTGACCTAAATACCGGCATTCAATTAGAGCAGCGTGTCCAAATTGGGATGGCGTGAAATGTAATTTCGTTGCCGGGAGTCCCCAGACAAAATATTCAGCCAATTGGAGGAAACATATAGAGCGCCGCACGTAATCCCAGTGTGGAATCTATACATTATGTTTTGACTATCATTGCCCGATTGCATTTATGTTGTTTACGCTTTTATGCTAGATTGGTTGGACCTGCCACTGTTCCAGACTTAAGTCGGCTGTTAAACTCGTTCATCCACTTAATATTAGATTGATAGCCATTTCCGTTGTCTTGTAACGCAACGCTGGCTTAAAACAGGTGCATCGCCAGGTACCTTTTGTCTTTAACCGCCACACAGCTTCCTGGGGTAACATTTTATATGTGTGTTTCAAATTGTGTTGATCGCATTTTTTATCGAGTGAAGTTATCGAACTCCGTAACTTTAAAGGTCAATAGCCTTTCGAAGTTGTCTTTATGAAGATATTCTAAGCAGAACACAAATCGTGTTTACGGGAGTAGGTCACCAGCTAAAATGCCAAGCAAAGTACTCTGCACGTGATGACTGGTTCCCTCCTTCCTCTATGCTGAGGGGTTAAATCTGTTAAGCTAAGAGCTTCACGTAAACGGATAACGTCTTAGAACCTTGAATGTTCATGTTGCCTTATGGTGTGGAGAAGAAACTCGCGCTGTTACGGGTCTCAATGTTCGGATACGAGCCAGACTTTACACAGTCAAACAAAATAATGCTTTGACTACAGACAATGGTATTGTAATCAAAGTTATCAAGACAAACGCTTTGATGCAAAGTTTATATAGATCAACTTCAAGACAGTTTAATGTAGCTCTGCGTTATGCACATTCGTAACTTTATCAAGCCGCCATCTTGTTTCTTCTCCAACATAAATCAGTGTTGCCAAAACCGAGGCAGAAGAGAGATCACTCTGCCCCACCCCCCCCCCCTTTTTTTTTTTACAAGAGCAGAATTGAAATGAGAAAGAAGAAAAAAACACAGTTCAAACATTTGACATATTTTTATTTGAACAAGCACCAGAACAGAAGATTTAACTATACTTTCTATTATGGGCGAGAATTCTCCAATACTCAACAGAATTGAACGACCTTTTTATCCGACTGAAAGTCAACGTTTCAACAAAAACACAAGACCACCGGACTTGTCCATCCACTGAGTCAGGAGTTTACTGCTCCGATGCTTTAATCATTCGCCTCGGGTCTGTAGTCCAGTGTCAATTTCGAGCCCTGAGTATTTAATACCCATCTGCAAATAAACAAACAAATCAATAAGAGATCATGCCACGAGAAAACAATTTATTTAATTGTAGACTTCACAAACAACTACAA
Source organism: Pisaster ochraceus (assembly GCA_010994315.2). NCBI lineage: Eukaryota > Metazoa > Echinodermata > Asteroidea > Forcipulatida > Asteriidae > Pisaster > Pisaster ochraceus. The sequence continues at coordinate 13,073,385 of CM021530.1, forward strand.
GGCAATCTATTCACCGTTCCTCGCATACAGTTTTGATATTACTTTTTAAAACAACCACCAGATTTTAAAAGAAACAACAGCACCAGATTCTTAAAAGACTGTCTGACAAAACGCTGCCTATTTGTGATTAAATTATATCTGTTTGCGAAGCTTCATTTTAGTGATTAATTGGAAAAAGCGATAGGTATCTTTTCACAGAATGATTGGTAAATTTCCAACGGCTTTCATTAACTCGACGCTTCGTCACAAACTCATCTAATCAGTGTTTATAACCAAATAGCCAGAGGCGATTTGGTCACTGAATAGACCATGTGACTCGTGACATCACATGTTTAGAGAAGAGTCACAGAGCCTGGACTTTCAGCAAGCACGATTTGTACTCAGAAACATTAAGTCTTACTTTTTTTTGGAGATTGCAGTGTCTAATTTTTTTGCCAATTTTAACAGGGCCTATGACTACAGAGGAGCATCTCAAAACTAGTTTAGCTGTTATTTTTTATAATTGATGTGGAAATGACACACGATGACCAGTGCAGTATCTTGCCTTTCAGAAAGGCTCTGGAATGTTCACGGTCACTCTTTTGTAAACAAAGGTTTCCCATCGCATACAGTGGTCACATTGGTTTGGGTTGAGTCTGATTTTGGCCTTGATTCGCACAGGTTTGCACAGGTCTTAGTGGCTCAAAGAGCTGTGTAGCCGGCCGTGAAGAGATTAGAACCGGAGACCACGATGGCCTTTTCCAACTTGTCATGATTTTCTAACGTTTTCCTTTATTTCTTTGTTTTTGCTACTCTCCCGGGGTGGCAAAATTCCAAACCAATCAAAAGTGATGGGTCAGCATGAATTAATCTATGCATTGTGATTGATTAACCTTTCAGCTGATTACTTATTTGCATAAAAAATATGAATAATTTATGTTTGAAACTTAATGAATAATTCAACAACAACAAAATTCGCAAAATCAAGCTGGGACCGCATGGCTTCGCCATGCGAGTGATTGGCGCATTTAGTCTCACTTTCCCGACGTGTCGCAGTTACACAGCTTTGTGTATTAGCCACGGAGGCCTTAACGAAAAGCTAGTTTCAATTCTCTAGAGAATTACTGTTTACAGTCGAGGTGGGGTTGAAGATCCCACAAAGCACTTTGCTTATTTCGATTGCCGCATTTACCGATTATGAACGTAGCAACCGAATCACTGGCCAAACTGTTTTGCGTATAGTATTGCTCCATGGTTGTATTCACTAATAGAATTGACCATAGACCATAGAATTGAGGTTCCACAGAATGGTTGTATGGCGTTCAAAACCCCATTGATGTTATACCTTTGAGACATTAAATTTGTCTATGTTTCAGTTCACATTCAAGCAGACGGTCTGTGCGTGCTGTGCGTGGTAACGGAGCCACCCTTTGCAGAATTTCATCTCATAAAAACTTATTATTCTATCCGCATATGGCACTTGCCGGGTGTTTTGCAAGCAAAAGAGTTTCACATGCACGCATAGGACTGACGTTAACTTTGCCTTTGATAGGTGCTCTTTATCAATTATGCTTGGCAAGTTAATACAGAAGAAATAATGGCAGACAACCAGTCAATAACATTCATGTCAGGGCATTTTGGTTGGTAACCCTCTCTGCTTTGCTAAAAAGTTGGTCCTTTATAGTTCTACGTTACCTATATTGCAGGTATATCAGTCACGGTGTCGGTGTGGACAATGGTGGTCATATCACTGGAGAGGTACCACGCCATCTGCAACCCTTTGTCGTCACGTGTCTGGCAGACAAAAGCGCATGCTTACAAGGTAGGTTTCGATGACTGTGCCTTTGAACTGTCCGCAATCTGGGATCACAAAACAAAAAGGGGAGAAGCCTGAGACTTCTCAGCAGACTGTGTGTGATTCAGAAAGAGTAGCAAGGAAAAGTAATGAAAATATGTTAACATGCCATAGTTCAGCCGCGGTCTTGAGGACAACGCCCCCCTCACCTTCCACCGAGAGATTGGGAATAAAATCGTGATAAATTAGTAGTTAGGTTGGGAGAGGGGCTCATGGCTAAACTGAGGCTACTGAAAAAGTTGGCATGTATGGGTATTGGACAAACATTAATAAGAACCAATTCACTTTGCGGCAAATCTCAATGAGGTTTTGAATTTGATAAAAGTCAAACATATGGATTTTTCCCAAAACGATTTTCCAAGTGAAACTGTTGATTTCCAATTTCCTGTCATCGTGTATACTATGCCAGATGGAACACGTTTTGTTGCCGCATGACTACAAGAAACCTGTTAAAAGGTTATAATTCGTTAACTTGTTACTTAAGTACAGAATGCCTCATCTATTGGCAACTTTAAAAGTATAAGAAGTTGTAGCATATGTTAAGTACTAGTTTGTTTTTCGATCCCCCAACCTCTCTCTTAATAGTCTGGTGTTTTTCCGTATTACTGCGGGTATCGTAACTTGATAGTGTTTTCCCTATAGAATTTGCTATAGTTTTTTGCTTGCTTGTTTGATTGTTAACTTCTTCTTTTTTGTAACTAGACCATCATGAAAAACAGCCTCTGAGCTGAAATAGTCTACGATTTGTAAAAATGTTTTAATAGCTGCTACATAAATCCATACATATATTATTTCCTAAATGCTTTACCCGGAGAGTATAGGCCACATAGTGTTGGACAGAAGGGTGTCTGGTTGTCTTTTTGGATACCCTGTTTTGGAAACCCAGTTTGTAAATTTCCAGCAAATTTGGACACCCTTTTCTCAAATCCTGGCTATCATGGTCGGTGCGAGTGTTCGCTTTGTCATCCAAAATACTTATTATGTATTTATTCATTGTTATTTCCCAAATGCTTTATTGTGACACTAGGCCATTGTTGGGGTGTGGATGGTGGCTTTGTTTCTCAATCTACCAGCAGTAATCTTCAGCAAGTTATTCTCCTTCAACAGCGGCACGGTCTTCAGATGTGATGAGATATGGCCTGCTACAATGTATCGAACAATTTATAGGGTGAGTTTTGAGGCAATCACTTTAAGTTTCTATTTTTCAAAGGTCAACTACTGGGGAGGTAATCATGAAAAGGGATTATTGTTCAATCTGACTGGCAAAAGCACGGTCTTTAATGTGAGATGTAGCCTGCTGCTGCACAGTAGGCCCCCTAATGAACAATTTATAGGGTGAGTTTCGGGTCTATCAGTTCAAGTTGATTTTTCAAATGTCAAATCGGATGGATAATCGTAAAAATTGATTATTTTCAATCTGACTGGCTACTGGTTGAAACCAGCACAAATCCTCTCGAGAAATGTTTCTGCCTACTCTGTGAAACCCGTGGATAATAAAGCTTTTGAAGAACACCAAATGATACTGTATTAAGTCGCTTATGCAGACTGCAGAAAACGAAAGAATTCTGTGAACAAAATTCCTGATAAAACATAACCAGTTATTTGTAGTTGTCACTAAAACACGGTAGCACCGAATTTGATGACACTTTCACGAGTTACTTAGTATGGTGTATTTTTGTTTAAACACTAGAGGATGGGGATGAGTTAAGTTTACACTCCACAAAACCAACGAACAATGAAAAAGATAATGAAAATAAAGTTATCTATTTTTGATTAAAGGTAACAGCAAACATCTTACTCGACTTCATTATTTTGAAAGTCAACTCTCACTTACGTAGAAATAATAATCATTTGATATTTTTTGAAACATAACAAAAATTGCAAATGAAAGGACGCATCGATTATCTTTTATCATTTGCTTGAATGGCAGCTGCCTTTATGATAATTAATTTCATAACAACAACTGTATAAGACTACGTATGAATATTAAAAAGTTTTTTGTATTAAAAGTGTGTGAGAAATGTCGTGGCATTGCAATGCCATTCATGCTTTATTGAACATGTGTTTGAATAGTTGTTGGCTAAATTTTTAATCATGTTGACTATCTCATTTCTAAATCGACGTTTCATACAAGAAATTTGAAAAATGAATCTTATTTGCGATTATTTTAACACCCCATTTTTGCAGTGTATATTTTAGCAGTGGGTACCACAAGTATTTTTAATATAATGCTAAATTTGTATCGGGGATGAAGATTTGTGTGTGTGTGTTCAACCCATACACCGATGTGTTAAGCACATTCAGAATATTCCCGGAAAATGAGCACTTCACTTTCCGGTTAATTTGTTTACCAAGGTGAACAATGTGCATTTCTCCTACGTAAAATGGAAGTTGCAAAATGTTCTGTACAGTGCCCAGTTTCAAAGAGCAGCGTAAGCATCATATGGTGCTAAAACATTTTCTGCTGAGCAGTCATAGTTGGTACATGTGGAACGGTATTTCGGATGATAACCTTATTCTCATAGGCGTAATTTTTCTGTGCTTAGCTACTTTTTGTACTTAAAATTGGGCCCAACTTCATAGAGCTGCTTAACGGTCGATTTTGTGCTTACTGTGCGATTTCCATTTCATACCGCTGCTAACCTTCCGGTGCTTACTGTATGAACATGAATGCAAATCCATGGTGAACGCGTGAGATGGCTGCCTAATTTTCTTGCTAACCTGTGAAATACACTTACGCTTAAGCAAATTTTTCTCCTATAGTAAGCACGAACATTTGCCTACCGAAATTAGCGCTATGAAATTGGGCCCAGATAATGCGATACAAAGTATATACTCCTTTCAATGGCATTCGTGCCAAACCATTTATCTGGCTTATGGTAACTAGATTCACACAGTCTGGGTTCAAGCATCTGTCAAACTCGGTCATAAACAACATCTGATCTGCGGTGGCTATGGCTGTACACGGGTGTCCGAATCAAACAACTTCGGGTATGGCTGTGGCTGCTGGCTACGGCGGCATTGTTGACGAACATGCCTTTTTAGTGATCGGGCTATTGCCACTGCTTATTAAATTCATTTAATTCAGACAGAATCTACCCTAATAATCATTTGTGCAGCAGTCTTAGTTTGTTCTTTCATTCAAATCTATGTAACTAAACCGAGGCTGGACTGATTATTTATAGTCTGGTTCCCGTTGAGATTTATGGCAATTAAATACTGACTGTGTATACAGGGAAGCAGACTAATTGAATTTTCACTATGGCTTATTCCAGATGTGTTTATTTGTGATTCTAATGGTGGCTCCACTCTTCACGATGATCACTGCTTATGGCCTTATCATCAAGGAGCTACGAAGAGGCATGAAGCTTGAACAATGTGGAGCTGATAATGGTAGGTCCCAGGGCGGGTAGTGGTCGGATATTGGTCCAGTTTTAATTCAGAGGGGGAAAAGAAGTGCAGGCACCATTCGAACCCGAATGACATGGATTTCCCCCCCCTTTCATTTTGAACTATAAGTTATCACAACAAGGCAAGATGGGGAAGTAGTCTGACACCTTGAGGTTTATTTGGAAAATCATACCGAGGCTAGATGGGGAACTAGTCTTGCACCTTGATGTTCATATTGGAAAATCATACCGAGGCTAGACGGGCAAGTAGTCTGGCACCTTAAGGTTTATATTGGGAAATCACACCGAGGGTAGATGGGGAACTAGTCTTGCACTTTGACGTTCAAATTGGAAAAATCATACCGAGGCTAGATTGGCAAGTAGTCTTGCTACTTGAGGGTGTTAACAGAGTTGTTGTGGTATTAAAGACGTATTCATAAAAATAAGTACTGGTTAATACATCTTGATTAGTGATTAATGCTTTATATTTTAAATGATGCTTTGCATTTGCAGAGAAAAGGGAGAACGGAATAGCAATGAAAAACATGGGAGATGAAGCCTCTTGTAGCCTCAATGAGAAAAAGTTTAAGAAAGCTGACAAGAAACCGGCGGCCACGATGCGAAGCACCTCAACCAGCGGGGCCAAGAAACGCGTTGTCAAGATGCTCATCGTGATCGTGGCACTGTTCTTCATCTGCTGGACGCCGTCTTGGGTCGGCAACATCTGGATCATGATCTCGGAAAAGAGCGCCAGCGAGCACTTTGGCCGGGCCGAGGTTACCATCTTCAAGCTGATGACGTACGCCTCGGCCTGCGTCAACCCGATCGTCTACTGTTTCATGAATAAGAGATTCCGACAGGGCTTCCTCAATGCATTCTCGTGCGGCCGGAGAGGGCGCGCGGGGGACCGCGCCACGGCGAGCGGTGACGTGAGCCGATTCCAGTCAACACGGCGCACCAATGTGCCGCGGCCCAGCCCGACAAATTACACCAACGTCTCGTCGGACTCTTCGGTGTAGCTTGGCGACAGGAGAGGCTTCTAGCCAGCCTCTCTTCCTTGGTTGATCGAGCAGGCAATTTATCCGGAAATGGGTCATTTTCGGCCACATGATCATTATAATAAGATGGTCAAAGATGAAAGTGATCTATAGATTTGTGTCGAGCCATCAGCACTTTTTCATCGTCTTTTAGATTCCCGTCACATTGAACTGGACATCTTCAAAGTCCACTTCATTGATATCTTCATGGGATATATTTCATTCGAGCTTGTTTTACATAAAATTAGAAGTTACATGAGTGGTAAAATATCCGTTTTGAACTTCTAACTTGTGTCAAACAATTAGTTTGTGAACGAAATTCAGGTAAGAATGTATGCTTTAATAAATTTAGGCGCAGGAGTTATGAAATAACTTTTTATACGCAGGATGTACCGATGCACTGTGGTGTCGATAGTTGGCGGTGTTGGCGGTTTTGAACCACCGTAGAGTTTGATCGCAAAGATATTTAGACTGGGACCAGCAATCTTGCATCGTCTGCATATTCAAACACCAAACCTAAACATTTGCTATTATAAAAATTGCTTGGTTTGGCGAATCCATTTGATTGTCTGTTATCATTACGTACCGATATAGGCCATTTACCCTATGATATCACATGTTTACAAAGGACAGGCCCTGGACTTCCTGCATGCATGAATTGTACACAGCCCAATGGAAAAACACGTAAATCTGATATTTTAAGGAGATTGCACTGTCCGATATTATATCAAAACTTTACAAAGAAAGGGGGGACATCTCAAAAATTGTTCAGGTGTTCATTTCATACCTCTTGAATCTAGCCCTATGAGGAAATTATGACACAAAGTTTACAGTTTCCCATATGACCAATGTATCTTGCCTGCCGGAAAGACTTTGCGTGTACAAGGATACTATTTTTTTTAAGTTTACAAAGTCTATACAGAGTTGCTAAAACACAAAAAGGTTTGGCTACAACAGATTCAGGCACATGTACTACTTGCAGTTAGTACAAAGTCGCTTATAAATGTCCAAAGCAAAATCTCATAGGGGTGGTTTTTAACTTATATCATTTGCTGGCAGAGTTTCTTCAAGA
>CM021530.1:13160412-13172184 GCA_010994315.2 Pisaster ochraceus
ACAGTATACCGTGGGGTCGAAGCATGGTTTTTCAACCTCGTACCAAAAAAACTAGGCCGAAACAGAGCCTTGTTCCCACTGTAAAAAAGGTCTGATTGTGGGCGGAGTTGCTTTATGCTAATATTTCCCGAAGGTGTAAGCTCATTGGTTAAACACACATTTTCCCAGCATGCCTTGCTCGCTCATAACCCCCTGGAATTGGTTCATTAAATGTGCTATAGAATCTAGCACATTTTAATTAGGCCTGTGGCCGATCCACTCTCGCGCCCGCTCAAGTTTGATAACGCGCGGAAAGCGGAATGAGATTGAACTGATCTGTACTTGATGATTTATCGGGTGACCGGCAGAATGACGTAATGAAGGTGTGCCCTTCAAAGGGCGTACGCAATTCTATGTGAAAAATTGTGTTTCAAGAGCATTTTTAGGTTTGGGCGTTTCTCATGCTATTGAAAGATCCTTGTAAGCACTGCGGGCAAAATCAATTCTGCTTTGGAATAATTCCACATCACAATACTGTATAAGCAGATAAGGTGTGACATTTAACCGTTCATTTAATTGCTTGGGCCCTTCCGCTGGGATAAAGCGTATTTGACGTGCCTCCTGGCAGAATGTCGGATTAGGGCCTTCCGTCAGTCGGTCCGTCTCGGCCCGTCTCGGTCCGTCTCGGTACGTCTCGGTCCACATGGTGGTTACGGGACAGCCGCGAGTGTCACCAGCTGAACCACTTGCTAAGCTACCCTCAACTGGAGCAACCGTGCACAGCTGGAGACCTAGCAATTTGCATTGTTTTTATTATGAGCGATGCGTTCGATTGTGCCTCTTTGTGTGGACACGATACGAAGTAAAAAACAAAAGCAAAATCGTAACATGCTGCCATTTTAAGATAAGTGTTGCAGTTTCGTACAAGCAACAAAAACATCAGCATGTATTACTGTATTACACCATTGTCAGTTGAGGACAACAAAGCAAATACTCCAAACAGCATTAAATTTCCCTATCCAAATATAATGGTTTCAAACAATAAAAGGAAGTATCGACAAGGACGCTTATTATAGCCTAATGTGGGCAGTGTGGCGGATGTACGCGTAAATTGTGTTTAGACAGAAACAAAATACGGGTTCGCGACAATCGGCACACATCCCATGTAATCTCTGGTTTCACTCCAGGAAACTTAGCTCAAGAGTGATTACAATGGTGTTTACTACAATAGCGGGTTTGATAGTTATGCTGCATAGTGACGATAGATTAAGTCACTACAATATACATCGTGCACGCTGAGATTGGGGTCCATCATGGTGTTTTGACGATTATGTTATCATCTTCCAACATTGTTTTGACGGAATGGCACAGTTGAAGAAAAAAAGAACAACACACAAACAAACAGACGAGCAAAGGCAAACGCGTTGTAAACAACAATGGCGGTACTCCTTCGCTGTGCGTTTTTAACAGTTTCAGACATAAAAATACAAGTATACACAAAGTATACTATATGCGATTTAAATGTGCAACTAATCCTATTCAGAATTGCATGGTTTGTGAATTGTTTCCAGTGTTATTAACTTTCGACCCTTAATTGATGTATTTAGTTTGTTTTAGTAAAAATTATTTAAAAATTTACCCAGTCAGTTTCCCTTGTGATTATTACTTGATAGTTTGTTTTATTTTAAACATTGGGATATTATAATGGGTACAAGTAGAGAAACGTGGATTGTCAGAAAAATACAAACAACTGCCATCAAAGGTGTTATTTCAACTAAACTTATGTCAACAATAAAAACAAATCACAAAATGCACAGTAATGTAAAAGACATCGTGATGAGCACGTGTAACTTGGAAAAACGGACCGCTTGAATAAACTAAATAAAACTAATCACTTGCTTGGGGAAACTCACTTAAGAAAAACTCAATGAATCTAAAGGTCGAAAAGGGTCAAGACGCGAGGTAATGCAAGAAGTGGGACAGAGACTTAAACTGTAGATTTTCCTTTATAAAGTAATATATATGTATATATAAATATATAACTTTATTAATAAAAATCAATAACAAATGCAAAACAAGTAATTGAAATACAGTAATAAAATATAGTGACAAAACAATACAAAACACTTTTGGACCTAAAAACTGACCTTTTTTTAAACCTAAACTTAATGAGCCAAAGAAACCCCAGTCAACCCTAAACTAAGACCAAGTTAACAAACTGAACCCAGAACTCAGTGATACAAAATAAAAAAACTATTTAAAAGATTATAAAAACAGTTCAAAACACAAAAACACAGTTTAACACAGTGCCAAAGAAAGTTTTGAAAGAAATCAAAATAGCTTTAAACTTGTGTAAAAACAACAAGAAATACAATCGAGGGCGCTTTCGAAGGCTAAACTCTTGCATGTTCGCACATCGCGCGTGCGCACTGTGCTGCTGGTGGGCTAAATGGGGGATCATGGCGCATTTTTCTATGGGGCTGTTGGTGGGGTGACAGCTTTTTCTTATTTTGACGGCATGTATGTTGTTTTCTTGTATCAATGGCCACATAAGTAACAAAACTAATGCCAACAATGTCCAAAACAGTTCGCTTTACTTTTTCTGCACCATATAAATTGGGTTTTCACACGGCCACATCACGCAGTCAAAAACACTGCAAATTTGACGCAAGTGCCCCTTTAAAGGAAACGAGTAACCAATACCTACGATAACACTGATATAAAAACCGCATTTGTATGACTGGAGAGGAAAAGCATCGCTCAGCGGTTAAACTATATTATCGATCCGGAAATCATGCTAATCTACTTCGGCGGGAGGGAACTCCAAGTTGATAAACTGTCTATACTCTTACAGGACAACACATTTTCGACTCCACAAAATGGCGGACCGTATGTTTCACTGGTTATATTTTCAGAGGCAAATTAAATGTTTGTGAAATCACCATACTCACTAATTGTGTTTTAGTGCTTGAGCAATTCTTCAAAAAGGATAAGGAGCAATTCCAAGCAGCAAGATTTTACGAGATTTATAGGTAGAGTGTGCCCCTTTAAAGGTAGAGTGTGCCCCTTTAACCTAGTTTCAATGCAACCCTTTTAACAAACTCATGCAGTATTCAGTAATGATAACCTGGACTGCGGTATTAGTTTCGATGGGTTATCAACTGAAAACTATAATTCAACACAAAATATTCCATAATTTGAAATGTTCATTTTTTTTAGAAATCACCGACCGGCTTCAACGATCTAATTTAAACTGTTTACTAATTCACAATCGTAATCTAAACAATATTAGTCACACAGCGTATACCTCTCTATTGCAACGTCACAGCCCGCGTTTTTGCCAACCTAGGTTTGAAAACTATGGAAAGCCATAAATGCAAAGCAAAAACGGATATCCACGATTTGTAACAAATTTACACAATATTCAACATTGTGTTGAATTTGTTGGAAACAAAGCAACTAATCATGGGAAGCTATTAATTTAATTGAAAGTTCGCAGAAAGTATTTAATTTGTTTACAACATCTCTTTACACTATTGAATGTTTTGCTAACATTCGGCCGTCCATGCCAACCAGCTCGTTTGTTTATCGACAATGGAAAGGTCTATACATTACCCAATGATTAGTTTACATAAAAAATGTAAAAATAATAAGCCTAATATGTGTGAAATATAAACAAGTGCAAAATGACAACGTGAATTATGTCTGCTGTGTATGTTTTATAGTGGGAGCTGTGTAAAAACGGATACAGTGATAGTGTTCTATATGGAGTATATAATTCTGTCAAGGCCCAAACCAATTAAACTTATACAAACAGTCCTCATAAACAAAGTCATTAATTTTGAGATCACTAATAACCCCACAACGCCAGATTACAATAAGCGAGCCGATTAGACTGTGCAACTCTCGCGAGTACTCGAACGTTTTTTGGGACCCCTCTTTGACGCGTGAAGGAAACAAATTCGCGCACTTAAACGGGTCCCGATGAACGAATACGCGCGAGACTTGCACGGTCTAATAACAACAACTAAGCAGCATTTCTCTTTCCAAACTCTACGTAGGGCTCCTGAATGGCCAAGGGGCCGGGGTGTAAGGCCGTGTCCGAAACGGCGACTTCGGCTACAGCTACGGCTAGATCGCGCGCGTCTGCCTATTCTTCAACACTGGCAGACGCGCTGATCTAGCTCTAGCTGTAGCCGAAGTTGCTGTTTCGGACACGGCCTAACCTTTTCGAAAAAGAAGACATATCCAAAGAAGACATATTCAATATGGCCGATTGTTCATAAAGCTTGAAGCTTAAAGATCTTGTATCAGGTTACCAGCCAAAATGCAATTTTGATAAGGCCGTGTCTGCATCGGCGGATGTGGCTATGGCTGCCGCTGTTGCAAAGGGTACATGTGCTTTGTGAAATCGAGCGCGTCGCACGCGGCTACCGTCTGTCGCACGCACTCGTCATCTTGGGAGTCAACTCGTAAGGGTGTAAACGCAGCGTCGCCTAAAAATGTCCGCTAACTGTAACCCATTGATCTCTATATAATAGAGATCAATGCTGTTACCATTGATCTCCATTAATATTATGGATATCAATTACGGCAACCTTATTCCCAGGGGTGATCGATCTCGCCACGCCATTTTCTTTTCCCAGAACGCGCTGCTCGTTAGTGAAGAGAGGTATCGATACGGCGCGCGCTGTCCATGGTGTAGAGGCTGCAATGACTGCAACACACCATTGGGCCGGTTTCACAAAGCAGTATGATTCATCTCAGTATTGTGACATCACACTTTGCTTAGCAATTAAGAGTGATTTGCGGTTAAGATGATCCTTACTGCTTTGTAAAATCGAGCCCAAGGACATTGACTCCCAAAATGGCGCAACCGAGATTAACGTGGTTATGACGTCAGGTGAATTAGGTCCAATGTTTTTATTTGTTTATTTGCTTTCCAGATGCGGCAATGGTTTCATTGCCATGTAATCAGATTGGTTTGATGGTGCGGTAGAGTAGCGCGGCTGATTGGAGAGATCAACGACATGGTTCCCTTTATTACATCTGCAAGAAACATCTTCCTCCTCTACGTTGTTATTGTTCCTCTTGCTTTTGGGGTCCAGGTACGTGTGGACAACACCTTGGTCAGCAGTTTGGTTCGATTGCTCCACGGTAGCGAAGTGCTGACTACAGCTCTCATTCGAAAGATCCACGGCAAAGTTCTCTTTATCACCTCTAAGAGAAACCTCACACTCTTGGTTGGTGTTCTTCTTGCATTTGGGATTCAGGTACGTGTGGTAAACACGTTGGTCAGCAGGGGTTGTCATGTAATCATGGTTGACCTCCGAGGGTTGAGTTCCATTTATACTGATACGAGTAGCGTATCTGTTTGCGTCAATATTAGTAGGCCCCCTTCGTGCAGCCGGGATTTCGTCGTACAGAGGCGAGGTCATACAGTCAGCATTTGTGGGTATAGGTGGTAAATTGGTGTTTTGAATACCAGTCCCCTGTGTTCTCTTTCGGTACACGACGAATGTGGTGATCAGTACGAGTACGATTGCACAGGCTATGACACCTCCTGAGATACCATAAACCATCCCAATTTTACCACTAGCTGGGGTAAACGTAGGGTCCTGGGTTGATGGTGTCCCGGGCATCGAAACTTCGAGAGTAATCGAGTTCGACATTTCGCCAGCAGAGTTGTTCACAACGCAAGTGTACAACCCACGGTCCGTTAGGCTGACTGCGGTTACCATCAGTGTGCCGTTGCTCCCCGATGGGAAGTAGAACCTGGGCTTTGTAGAACCTTGCCGCTGTGGATAAACAAGGGAGTGGTTACTGGTTATCCAGTAGATCTCCGTAATGGGATCAGCCTCGATCCCACATGGTAAAGGCACATCATAACCTTGTGTAGCTGAAGTGGTGTGTGTAGTGTTGGCGAGCAACCGTGGTTTGCAAGCAAAATGTGCTGGCTCTAAATCCACTACTTGGGTTCCTTGTAGACGCTCAGGTGCCGTGCATTCCAAATTTTTGGGGGATAACGTGTTGTTCTTCAGCCAACCTCCAAATGCACGCAAGTTGCAGTCGCACAGCAGTGGATTACCGGCCAGAAACACTTGTACTGATGGGTTAATGTTATCGAAAACCCCGTCTACTATGGTCGTCAAATTGTTTTCGTCGAGCCATAGCTCTTCCAAGCTTTGGAGACCTTGAAAAGCATCTTTGTCGATGGACGATATCCCAGTGGAATACAGGGAGAGTTGTTTTAGTTGCGTGTTGTGCCAAAAAGCCCGTGCTGGGATTGTAGCAAATAAGTTATTGTCAAGAATCAAGTCAACGAGCTGGGGCAGCTTAGACAGACCGCTTGTTGGTATCTCAACCAAGGAGTTATCATTAAGGTAAAGAAACTGAAGGAGGGAGGGGTCGTGAAAATCCCCATCCTTTACATTCCTTATGAAGTTGTCATCCAGTCTGATTGTGATTAATTTCGGGAGTGACTTGACAGCTTTTGGTATTTCGGCCAGATAGTTCCCCTGTAGTTCAATGGTTGTTAGATTCACCAATCCATCAAAAGCCGATTCCGCTACGGGAAACTGTCCCACGGAATTAGAAATATTATTCAAACGGAGATCTTTCAAGGCCCTCAGTTGCTGCCCGAATGATGGTGCCAATATGACTGGATTCTTGGACAATTCTAAAACATTGAGGTTCACCAAGTTCTGGGCGACGTCGGCTGGAAACTCGTTCAGGTTATTATCCGCTAGGTCCAAGCTACTGAGCAGAGGAACTTGACTGAACGCACCACGGGGCAAATCCGACAAACGGTTGTTTCGCAGGGCTAATTTCTCTAACTTCGGGGCTCCAGCAAAAGTCCCGTTAGTAATCTGGCTGATGGTGTTGCTTGTCATATCCAACTCGACTAAACTCGACAGACCACGAAAAGCACCATCTTCGATCACATTGATGCGATTGTTGTACAGGTACAACTTTTCAAGCTGTGAGAGATTCGAGAAATCTGCGGCTGCGAGCTTGGTGAGTCTGTTGTACGCCAGTCGGAGGATCTTCGTGTCAGCAGGTAAATCGAGAGGGACGTCTGCTAGGTTGCGAATATCACACTGTATCGTTTTATGAGTATTGTACCTGGAACAATCACAGAGCGCTGCTGGACACGATGAGTAGACCTTTTGCAGCAGCAGAACCAGCAAGATGATCGCGAAAAACCAACCATCTCGACCAGATAGGAGCAAATGGTGTGCACTGGACGAAACCATGATGTCAGGGACTCAATCTGCAAATAGAATACACTTTTGAATATAAATATAACTCATGAAATTCCCTCTTGTACGAAACGCAAGAGCAGTGCAAAGCAAAGGGTTGTAAGCAATATTTGTGCTCAAAGTCGATTCGCAAAAATTTACTCCCAAAAAATAATAATTGTTAAGTATAGCCTTTAAAAAAAAGGCTCGCCAAACATGTACTTTGAAAACAAAAAGATTGCCAAACATACTTAAAAAAAACCCCCAAGTTTTGTATTTATTTATTTATTTATTTTAAAATCTTTATACAGGATACACAAATCAGCACAACGGCTGTATTACATTATGGTCCTGTGTCTTAAAAATGAGAATAAGGATAAACATTAATTAAAAATAACAGTCAGAGAAAAAAGGAATATATACAATAGAAAAAAGAATACACAATAAAAAAATATATATATAAATTTACAATAAAATGCTTGTCCTGCCGTGTCCCAACGAAGCTTAACACACAGAGTTTTAAAAAAAACTTTTGGAACATGAGACCCATATAAAGCAATGAGTGAGTGAAACTTGTGGGAGAACCAGACTTTACAAACACAATTTATAAAAAGCAATCACGTAGGCCTATATAAAATGCATTCCGATCATTTGGATAAAACATAGATCAGCCAATAAATACCTGTGAAGTATTGTCAAATTGTCAAAGAAGTCTCACGCTTTAGTAACTTTATTGAGACGCGCTCCTGACAAATGTGTTTTGGAGGACATTTTTTATAAAGGGAAAAAACAGCGTGATTCAAAGGCTATTTGCAGCCGCGGGAGAAATCCCTGCGATGCAATGGAGGCAAGACAAAGGCTCACTTGATCTTTGAACTATCAAACAGACCGTAACAAGTTGCTACTACGTCTACTCCGTTTGCACATTATAGTTAAGCCCGTTCGGCTACATTTTTCAGCACATCGTTGTGTAAAAATTATTTTTACACGGTGTTGTGCGGAAATTATCAAAACTGTTGTCTTTGCGCGTATTGTTTTTTTTGTTATGTTGACGAGGAGCAAACAGTAAGCAGAGCAACAGTAAGCAAAGCCAAACTTTGAAGCAGATGAGTGACGCAACAATGCAAACAGCCCATTGTGAACGCGCACACGCGCTCACATTCAAATCTTCTCGATTGTTTATTAAGAAATGCACTTTATAAAAGCTTACGCATGTTTTTTTTTGATATAGTAGGGCCTAAGCACAAAAAATCGCAAAATCCTCATCAAATACGGAAATACCTTTTGCATATGCACGCAATAGTTTTCAGTTACGGTAAAAAGGACACTGATTTACTTTCGATTAACACATCTTTGTGGAACTGGACCCTGGTGAAAACACAAAAAGAGGGTGAACCGAAAGTAGGAACAAGTCGTTGTATTTGTATTTGTATATTGTTTTCATCTACGTGCAGTGGTGATGTCGTCATAAACATATTAACTGGGTATTTCCTGGAGGAAAAAAACGAGCTTTTGTGTAGTTTATCTTCAATGCTACACTCTAAAAAATAATTGCTCAACATTGGGTAACATTCTTACCCTTTCGGTATTAAAAAGGGAACATGGTGGTACAAGTTGCATGGGTAAAATGTTTCTACGAGGAGCAGTTTACCCCCATTTTCAGTTACTTCTTACCATTTGTTGTGCAAAAGTTACACTGCTTGAGGTACTGTATTACCTTTTCATTGTGTATTTTATTTTAGTTGAAGACTTTGTATAGACGGTGCAATTGGGACCCATAGAGTGCGTGAGTTTGTTTCCTTCATAAAGCAATACGCACGAGACTTGCACAGTCTATTAATAATTAGTATAGCCGACAAATTGAGAAAATGTAAGAAACATAATAATATTAAAAACCAACAATAACGGCAACAAGTACACCAAATAACAACAAAACCAGCAGCAGCAGCAACAACAACAACAACAACAAGCATTCAAGCAGAGAAAACTCATGGATAATGAGTTCAAACATCCAAAAGCACTGAAGGTCATTTTTTATCAAGTCAACACAAGCTCATAATAGCGTCAGCCATTTTCACCGCTGAAAGATGACAACACTCAAGAAAAGTTTACTGTGATTGTTCAGCAAATTCAGGTCACCAGTTACTAGTTTCAACATCAACAGATTTTTCTAATTGCCAAACAAGGCATTATGTTTATAAAATATCACACCTCCGTGTGTGTTTTTAGCTGAAGTTCCTTCCAGTGGTCTCGAAACTCAGCATGGGGGCTGTAGGATGACAACGGAGAACGGGCATGACCTTGTAAAGAAACCTGTAGTTAAGCTTACCTTCGTCTGTAACTTTCATTCACTGGTCTGTTGAGGTGCAGCGGGGGTTACCACTGCATGGTACTGTTTGCACAAAGCAAAAACATGTTCAACGGTCAATATAATCTGCAGGCATAAATGCGTCCTCCTAAATACTATAGAGTTGCGGAGAGTTTGCCTGTTTTGTGATGCATTAGCGGCAGGAACTTGTCGGTAAGTGCCCACTCCTGGTAAAGTTTCACGACATGAACCTTAGCAACCACCAGCGATGTACTTTGTGCACCATCAGGAAGTGAGCATTCGGCTGTGCTGCTTGTAATAATGCACTCGGCCATCTATGAATAAAACATGTCATCATCTATTGAAAACACGATCCAGTGTTACGCAACAGGGAAAGTCCCTTGGTTTTGTGCTCGCAGATAAAAAACGTACCACCTTTATATTTGACAATAAGATGGCCCGTAATCGGCACACCATGGTGGTCCATATTATAATTTGTCGCATTTTGTTTTTCCGTCGCTTTTCTTTTGCGTCGAAGGTTTTTTTTTGGCGTCCGAATTCTTTGTTTGTATTTGCACCGAACTTCATATTTTAAATCTTTTTTTGCGTAGTATTTGTAGGCCCCCAACGTACCGTACACCAGGGATGATCGTCACATTTGCCTTTATACAAAAACGTTTCGTTAAACAATATAATGAACGTAAAATTATGAAGACATTGCTGTTTGCGTTGGCCGCATTACTTCTAGCTGTAACTTCTTCCATTTCAGCATTTTGAAAGCCAAAAGGCCTAAAAGAGATGAACACTTCAGTTTTCTGTAATAGCATTTTGCTAAATTCAAGTATAGGATGATTCACTGCAGGTAACACTATACCATCCATGAAATACCATAAAGTCTGAAACATTCCCTTTGGGGTCGATCTCAGTGGCCTTTACCTCCACGGTTTACTGTAACCATGGTGTTGAACTTTGACACAAAGGACTGGGACGACAACCCATGTCTGAGCGATTCCATTCCCATGGTTACACTGACGACACTGTGGCCTCCACTCCGCCTATTGTTATGATTGGTGCTTTCCACCGGTTTGGTGTTTAACTCAGCAATATAGCGAAGGTCAAAGATGACTAAAATTGTGTACGTTAATTTCATAGAAAACACTGTCATCGGAAAATCCGGCGTATGGGCCAACAAGTTCGCACATTGCAAGTTGGGAAACTCTATCCATATTGACTGGTACTCACGACCAAAGCACAAGGACGTCTACCGATTCAGGTAGCGGTCCGCTTGTCAGCAAACAGTCGTCGTGTGAACTGGGGCGTGGGGGTAAAAGGCTCTGAAATAGTCCCATAATCCATACCAAAATACATCATAGTTTTAACAAAAGTTTAAACTATATTATCTACAAAAAAAATGGTAGTAGCAGTCGCAAACTGCTTACCAACCAAAAGGACCTATGCTATAAATGCAAAAGATAGTTAGTTGCCTGACGTTTTGACCCTAGCAGAGTCTTTTTCGAAGGCTAAATCTCATACATGTGTAAAGATCATTCAACAAAATATACTGATCATCAAAACAGAAGAACCTTAGCCTGGGGGGGGGGACCTAACATTTTTGACATCCAGTTCCGGTAACTTGTAAACAATTAAAAGGCAACGTTGTAGTCTACAAATTCGGGTGTGATTAGCAACATTTAATGGGATATATAACAAATCCCCGTCCCATGTTTTATTTTGGAGTTTCAATCTTAATTTTGACAAATCATTTTGTGTAAAATAAAAGTTGGAATTGTTTAGGTATAACCAATATCTAGCTGTTTTCATTTTAAACAATCAATAGCATTTTAAAAGAAGATTTGATTTCATTGAAGCGTGAATGTATAGCCTTCACTCGAGTTGTTTTCTTATTTCAAACATGCACGAGACTTAACTATACTCTATAGTCTATTAGTGTGGCTGGCCGGGAAAATAGGTACCAATGCACTACGGGCCCCTGTGTCCTGTTGGGCGGTGGGTCAACAAAACTCAGGGAGGTGCGTTCATTTTGGGAAAATACACTCGACAACCTCTCTGACCAAAACAACTACGCTGACCAGTTACACCAGCATATTGCTTCAACAATTTATTTACACGACAAAAACTATCAGCGGCGTTTGTACCTCCAACAATATTCCGCTGGTGGCGCCCTTACAACCGTACGTGCAGAGCCGTAACGGCTATGATTATATTTCGCCAATTCCGGAGAGA
>CM021530.1:13175288-13196977 GCA_010994315.2 Pisaster ochraceus
TTATATAATTCCAATTATATTGCAGGTAATACCTTTATGTAATTGGGGAATTATTTGTGTAAACCAAAGAATTAACTTAAAAAGAAATACAATTCTCCCCCTCCCCCTCCCTTTGCGGTGGCAAAATAGACAGAGGAATTTAATTCGCACTTGAGTGTAAACAAAGCAAGACTTGCCCTCCCTGCAAGACTTGTGAGAATAGCAATGAAATAAAACAATTCCATGGAATATCACAATAGAACTGTGTGATGTGCATGCGTCACATGCGTAGGGAAACGGCAAGTGACCCGAGCTAAATCTTGAGCCTATCACACATGCAGAATTGTTATTAATGTACAATACTCCAAACCATGTATCCTTTAGTTTAAAAACCCTAAACGGCACTCCGAGAATGCACATTGTGAATTTGTTTCAATGGAACTTCATTAAAACATCCCGTTATAGTTCTTGAAATGAAAGTTCACGTATTAAGTTTCGTGATGTGCCCCCCCCACCCTTTTTCCCCCCCCCCCCCCTTTTCACATAAAAAAAAATAGTCGTCATGTAAATTTCATGTAAGATTTTGTTTTCTTCTATTGGTCTGTAAAAAGTTTAGGCTCTGTGGCTCTTTTGTACAAAGAACTTTTGTTCCAATTTGGGAACACCGCCGATCGTAATTTAATTATGTCCACAATATATGCATTCCCAGCATGTTGTTTTTCTAGCTGCATCTACCGAAATGGAGTCCGCAACGATTCGGGGCGCTCGCAGTGGAAGGTGCCGCTTCAAGGGCTCAAGGCGCACGCAGCACCCACAGATATCACACATGAAAAAGAGAGGTGCTGGTCTTTTTCGTGCGCGACATCTGTTGATGCCGCCGCCGCGTGCGCCTTGACTAAAGACTAGGTTAAATGGGGGCCCATTTACAGGTGGTTTTTTACCTTTTCTTTACTAAACAGTAACAATGTAACTGGGTTCCACCCAAAGATTATAGAGCGCCGATGAACTGGATTCCCCAGCCAGTAACCAGAATGATGTTTTAACCTTCTGTCCTTTCTTTATGCTTCAGCAAAGGTGAGTTGGGTGATGGTTTGATTCTTTGGGGTAAATGTAGGGAAAGCACACAAACAGGCGATCCTGCTTTTGGGATGGGGTAGTTGCGATAATCGTAACCCACCGTCCGTGGGGGCTTTTTAAAAGCTGACCCATCCATGGAGGTAGGAATATCTCCATGGCTGATCCATTCTATGAACAATTTCGACGGAGGGAATTGCTTTGGATAATCATTGAGCACAGAGCAAGCTCTATGCATTGGGTATGCGGTGTGAGAGTGGGTCATTGAGTATATGCAGTAATGGGTACAAAGGTAGCCAAGCCATACAGAGTATTGCTTACAAGAATTACCAGCAAAAATACCATGTCACATGTAAAATCTGTGACTAATATACTGCTTATTATCGCTCGGCTGAAAATGTTTAAGCAATGTTTTCTGCTGAAGCAGATCTGTGAAATTGTGCTTCAGGAGTTATGTGGCATTTCTGCAATTAAATAATAAATTATTTTGCCCAGGGTGGTGCTGCAGGGTTTTTTTTCTCTAAAAAGAGCATAGTTCTGTTGCTAAATTACAGTATGTTTGTCTTTGTCACATCATGGTTCGTATTACGCTATCATACTTTACATCATTTTCGTATTGCATTTACATGCAATTGTTTTCAGGTTTCTGATGAAAGTGCCAACATGATTAACCCAGTTATTCCCAGTCTATATAAATAATATGTTTACATAAACATACAGAGACAACTGAAAGTCAGCCAACCCAATTAGCAGAATGGATCCTACTCCAATCAGAGATACAGAAGTCAATGTTCAGGCGATTTATCAACTGTCTAGCAGGGCCGACTTCAAAGAAGCTGTGGGACAATTTTATGACAAATGGGCTGAACACTATGACCAGGTAAGTCAGCTTTGGACCCCAAAGTATCAAGACCCTAATTCTTAAACAATCATAAAAACCCTTTACTGGGTTTGATGGATTCAGTACTGCAAATCCAAACAACTCCTGACATGGGTTGGGGAAGGGGTGGGGAAGGGGGGATAGGCGTGCCTACCTCATCAAACTATACAAAGTTAGGACTTGTGAATATGGAAAAATCCATAAGACTTTTGGGTCTCTCAAACTCACAAATATCTTCTACTAGATCAGAAACTCCTTTACTGAGAACTATCAACACAACAGTTTAAAATACAAACAAGTACAGTACAAACCTTTTTATTTGAACAAGAACTTAGAGAAGATTTATCTCATTTGTCTAATGGGTGATGTTTTCTTCAATACTCAACTGAATTGTCAACATTTTTAAGACTTCAAAGTCAACATTTGATTTTTAAAATATTTTTTATTACAGGTACGAGCAAGCGAATCGCAAAACACGATGCCATCAGACTTGTCCAGTCATGAGTTTACTGGCCTGGCGCTAAAATCACTGGCCTCGGGCCTGTGGTCTCGTGTAAATTTTGAGTCCTGAAAGATTTAGGCTAATCATTTATGGAAGGAAATTGGGGGTAAAGAATTCCTTGCCAGCATATGCTAAAAAAACCTGGTAGAAGACCCGTTAGTAGATTCCCAACCCGCCCCCTGAACCATAGCTTTCTTTTTACTTGCTCTTTTAGGATTTAGAAAATTCAAAGTATGTTGCACCAGTGGGTGGTGCAGAGGAGTTGAGTAAACGAGTGGAGGACAAGAGCGCCCTCATTGTGGACTGTGCAGCAGGTACTGGGCAAGTGGGAGTGGAGGTATATACAATAATTTCATATACTTATGTGTGAATAATCATCTTGATGTTTATTTGCATTACGTATTACAAACTGGAATATCATCTTTAGATTGATTGATATTAAACTAAAATTGATATTAAAGTAAAATTCAATATTTTTTATTTTATTTATATTATTTGATCTTTTAAAAAATGGGTTATAAAGACTATTTCCAAATTGTTGGTTTACCTAGTTGGCAAAACATGGATTCAAGAATATCGACGCTGTAGATTTGTCTCAGAAGTCGTTGGATATTAGCGCCTCAAAGGGAGTCTACAGAAAGCTCATCTGCGACAGCCTTGGCAAAAACAAAATCAAGGGAGTTGAAGATGGTATGTAACTGTTTTCCATCTGCAGCTGGGAAGTATTGTATTAGACCAAGTTTAAGTGTATACACCATTGGCAACCATCAAAGTTGAGAAACTTGGTAATATTATATAAAAGCTCGCTAATTCATTCAAGTAAAAATCCTCCTGTGCAATATTTGCATCTGACAAAGTAGTCCCATCAAAGTCAAGGAAATTATCATAAAGGTGTTATACAGGATTGGCAGAGCTGACAAAATAGTCACAGTGGATATTATACAAATAATGAATGTTTATGAGTGCAAGGGTGCGAATATTTTCATGAGTTGAAAGATGGAATGTTCTATTCAACGAGGCGGAGCCGGGAGAAAATAGTGTGCAATTTTCAGCTTTGTTGAAAACAACCGAAAAAGCTGTTTTTGGTTTTTTTTCGGACCCAGTTTTCTCGAAAAAATGACTTTATTTCAGAGGGAAATATTTCACAGAAAAAAACAGCTCTAGTATGAACTAGAATTAAACAATAGTGTTGTGTATCCTTACCAGTCCTGGATTATACATCCTTTGACAGTGTTGACAACCTCGTTCCATTACCTCAATAGAAATAAATTTGCATGCACACAATCCCTATCAAAATGTAACCCCCCCTTTTTCCATTTATGATTGTGAAGCTCAGTCAAGTGCCAATCCTCTCGAGAAATGTTTGTATCTGCCACACTACTAAAAAAGCTTGCATCTGAACGTCCACAAAATTCCTACAAAACTTCAGTTAATTTGGGGGGAAAAGTTTACTGGAAAAGTTTACTGGAACAGGATTTGAACCTGCATCCTTCGGATTAACGTTCCATCTATACCTCTAATGTTGGCGGTCTCCCTATTCTGTCAATGTCTTTGTTTGGGGGGGGTATACTAAGTAGACATAGAGCTTAAAGAGGGTCTCAAAGGTCAAATTAAGTTTTGAGATGCACTTTTTTTCAGTAGATTAGAGTTCTCATGACAGTGGGGGAAAAATGCCAAGTCCCAAACTATACGTTAAAATGGTGGAAAATGCCATTTCATTTGATACTCTTTCAGAGCGAAATTTGAAACATTTTGGATTTGGACCAAAATTGCACTGGAATAGTGTAAAACAAAGTGGCATTGAAACACCATTTTAATGTGAGGTTTGAGACTTGTATTTTTCCCAAATTTTCAGTACGACTCAATCCATTGGAAAATGATTGGATCACAAAACTTCACTTGAGCTTGGAGCCCCTCTTTCAGTTTCCAAAATAAATGATCCAACTTGGAGAAATGTTCGCAGTTTGGTTGGATATGGTGTATATAATGAACACTGGTGGGTAGACATAAATTTACTCTTCTAAACACTAACATTCCTTTGAATGTAACATCCCTTAGGCGTACACTTGTTGATGATTTAATCATGTATTGTACCTTGCCTTCATTTAGGTTGTTACGATGCTTTAACTTGCATAGGAGCAGTGGGTGTTGGTCATATTTCTGAAGATGCATTTGTGGAATGGAACCGAATTGTAAAGAAAGGTAGTGCTTAAAACTTAAATCATATAAATACGTCATAACAGTACAAAGGACTCTTCACTGTCCAATTTCATCAAGCTGCACAAATAAGCACAACCAAATATGCTTACCAAAAAAAGATGTCACATGTACAATATGTGAGTGGTATCCTGCTTATTTTTGCTCAGCAAAAACTTTGTAAGCACTATTTTCTGCTTCAGCAGCTCTGTATATTGGGCTCAGGTTAGGGTTGGCTGCTGTTAATGGATAATGCCATCAGCGATGTAACAATAAGCCATTTTGAGGTAGGGTGGACCATGGAATTTCTACCTCCATGGGTGGACACAGCGCTATAACACTATTAGGTTGGAGTATAACACCTAAACCAAACAGTGCACCTCCAACCAAGGCCAGCTACCACAACGCAGACTAGGCCCTCATTGTGATGACTATTTAACTATAGCATCTACACTATGACTGACTGATCAACAACAACGCAGTACATCAAAGCCACAAAATAGCATTACTGGGTATTACTGTAGGGTGAAATCATGGCATCTTGATTGTGGATTCGCCAATGCAGTTTGCATTTGAAAAATTTTTGGGACTCCACACTAACCCAAACTTCCCCAAATTAAGAAAATATCACAAATAAAATTGATATAGCTATATAGACCGTGACATCATATGTTTACAAAAGGGCCATAGAGCCTGGACTTTCTGCACGCACAAATTTGTACACAGCTCAATGGAAGAAAACATAACATCTTGCATTTTACTGGAGATTGCAGTAGGCGAGGGAAGTGAAAGATATGATACAAAATGTATTTTCAAATATTTGGTCTGCCAGGAATGCCCTGGAATGTACAAGGTCACTCTTTTTGTAAACAGAGGTTACATGGTCTGTACTCTTTGAAGTATAGAGCTGGTGTGATTCAAGAAAGTAAGCACAACGGTCTACAGTACCTTTGGTTCATAAAACAGAAGGATTTAGATTTAGTTATTTCAGAACCATTTTTTAGAATCTATCCAAGAATGCTAATTGTATGTTTCTGTCTTTCACAAGGTGGCATTATTGTCTTCAGTGCCGGCAGAGTGTCATTTGAGAATGAGTCCCAAGAGCAGAAAGATGTTAAAAACCGAATACGAGCTGCAATAAAGGATCTGGTAGAGAAACGACAGTGGGAAATGCTGGACCATAAAGAGATGGACTATTTGTTTGGACACTCTGCTGATATGTTTACAGTTCGGCAGCTTTAAAAGCAGTCCTGGAACAGTCTAGCCCAATCCGAGCGCAAGTGCTGCACGCCGCGTCGCCATTGCTGGGAAGCTAGCAGTGCACAGGTTTTGTACACAACGGCATGGAAAAACCATCGTCTTCACTTTTTATGTGATTTAGGTGTCTTTCTCAAAGGTTTACCAAATTTTCCCGACAGAACAGCATAACATAAGGATGCACAGAGCACTGAACATGGATATTTGAACTAAACAGCCCACTGAATCCTAAAAACGGTGCAGACAGTAGGCGAGTTTTAGTGTGATACTGCACAGAAACTGCACTTTCCTGTAAAAAATATCTACATCAGCAAGGTTTTTTTGACTGAGTTTTAGTATTCACTTTCTGCTTAGTTTCACGTATTCAATAAGCACATTTTACTTCATTTTGTAAAAAAGACCTGTCAGAGAAATTGTGTAAATCATTCACAAAGACACTTAATTCACACAAAAACTTTGAAATATTTCGGTTTTTCCTTGTCTTTTTGTACAAAACCTTGTGCTGCCAGCAGCCAAGCAACTGCGGTGCAGCCAGCAGCACTTGCCTGTGCGGGCTAAAAAAAGATTGGTTTAGAGATCAAGTTGTGTTAAATACCGAGTAGTTAATCAAACAATATAATATGTGTGGTTTATGGGATATGGTATGTATGAGAGCCGTGATCTAATCTAGTCTGCAAACTGTTGATACAATTTTGTTTATGATAAGATCATCAATGATATTGCACAAGATCTATGTATTTAAGCAAACAACACCAGAAAAAAAGCCTGAGTATTAATTCCTCTTCACTTTAATAAGTTGTCAATAGTCTAATTCATTTCAAATTCTTTGTTACATAAAAGGTATACCCAATACAAGAGTCACAGGTCCATTCAAAAATAATCCATGGATGTGCTAACAGTTTAAACGAAGTGTTAATAAAGAATTAGTCTTGGTTAAATGACTTTGATTTACATATGAACCAATATTAAAGATCTGTATGAATTCAAGAAATTCAAATTCATTGTAAACTCGATCAATTAGAGTGAATGAAGTAGTAGGAACAGCAGTTTAACCAATATTCCCTATATGCTGTATCTTAACTTGATTCAAAGACAGTAAGCATACCAGTGGCAGGATAGTTATAAAATCTATCACTACTGTACTATTTTCAACCCACTAATAAAAATCATATACACAAATAGCTAAACACTCTAATTATTTCTAAAATAACATACTCCAACCAACAATTCTTTCCGAGTTATTTTTAACACTCCGGAAATAATAAAAAATGTGTATCAACAAAACATACAAAAACATTCCGTTATAATACATTCTTAAAATAATATTTCTTCTGACTATTATTTCAAGCATTTTATTTAAAAGTAATCAAAATATGATTATGGTAATAAAGTAAGCACCACTGCTGAATTACCGTATAAAACTTGTATTGTCTCTGTATGTTGCATTTTAATTTGGTGGCATTGTTTCACACGTGAATAAATTTAATTTATTGTACCCTTGGAAAGATAGAAAGAAAGAAAAAACACATATGTGCCATACCCCTAATTTATTTATGGACAATCAAACAACAGGGATGAGATTTTATGAATTTGAACATTCCTGAAAATGGCTTGCTTGTTTGGTTTCCACTTATGCTAGACCCAGAACCTCCCAGATGTTACATGAGGTTTCAGACTCTGGGCATCACCAGAAATATAAAACTACAGGTTATGACACAAGAAGCACCATTTATTTATTTATTTTGAGACTTTTTCTTCTATCACGAATGTTTAAAGGCTTAAAGAGATTTTGGGGAAAATCCTGATGGACCCAGGAAAAAAATGCTGAGAAATCCAATGCCTGAAACAGTTACTCAAGATGCACTAGCAGGCAGAAATAAGAAATCTCTTGCAAAGAGGTCTAAGACTGAGTTCCCTGACTTAATATGTTGAAGTGTTAACAATTAAATTTTGTTTTATTATTTTGGGTTTTACCCACACACTGATATTTGATAAGAACTGTATGCTTTCCCTATTGTGGTGGGGAAGAAGAATCTACAAGCTACTCGGGTGGGATTTGAACCTACAACCCACTCATTCTAGAGCAGGTATCTGAACCACTAGACCAATGAGCCTGACAAGTGATGACCAGTCAGTTCAAATTCTGTTATTTGCAACAAATACTTAAACTGATGCAATAACTGCGGTGGAGATAAGGACAATTAGTTTGGTTTTACCCTTAAGGCCATGTCACTTGAGGCAACTTATTTTACCCAGCTACTAGCTCCAGGCAATCTTCAATAAGAAAATTCATTCACATTTTAGTTTTTCTCATTTGTTCCCTCTGGGATGGTGAGTTACAGCTGGAAGAGTGTCTCTTGTGTTGCCGATGGTTTTTTGGTTTTTGTTTTCATACAGTGCCAATGGCTGTCTGAAAAAAATGTCATGGCTTTAGACATGCAGTGCTGGAAATTATTCTGAGGGCTGCTTGGGGTAGAATTTGAAACCCAGAATTTAGTTTTGACCAACACTAATGTATAATAAGTGTCCCTGTTGCATAATTTACATAATGCCAGCAATTCAAGTGAGCTGATAATTTTGAAAGACCTGCCAAATGTTCAACCTACCAATCCCAGAAAATTATTCATGACACCAGGGCCCAATTTAAAAAAATAGGCATTAAACACTGAGTACTTCTGAACAATTTCCTGCTTAGCAACAATGATAAGCAGGATACCAGTCACATATGGAACTTGTTTTCGTCTCAACTGCCTGTATATGAACTTCACACTGGACAAGTTTGATAAAATACATGTTGGGTGCAAACCTTGTTTTGTAAAATTGATTCTTTTAAAACTTTTATATAACGTATTGTGTTATAATCAATATTTTCTTAGGTACAATAGAGCATGTAATCTTTGTTTACTTATAAATGATTACCTGTACATTCCAGGTCATTTCCTAGCAGGTGAAATATTACACTGATCATATATGGGGAATGTTACATTTTGTATCACAATTTCCAGAAATATAACATAAAACTCTCTCTGAAAGTTTTAAACTGAAAATTCAATAATTGAAACTGGGGTCAATCATTTGCAGTTGTCTCTTTAACTTTAAGAGAGCTGCACAAGTTTGGTAATGAGTCAACTTTCTTCACATCAAAAGTTGAAATCGTACAGCGTAAATTCCATAAAGTGGACGATTTTAATATCTTGCCTGCATGAAAGCCCCTGGCTCTGTCTGGGGTTCTTTTGTACAAAGGACTTTTGTGCAATGGATTACCATTGATCAGTCTATCTCAATATTATATATAGTGTCTTTTCATCCCCTGCATGCTACTGTTTGCCACGTCTTCAGAAATCAAGGCCACAGGGGTTGTTTGCAATTACAGTGAATGCGAGGGAAGTGAAAGGGGGTCCATTCACCAAGCGTTTTGTGCTAATGAAGGGACCTTGGAGATATTGTGTAAAATGTTTTTGTTATATTACCCCAACCCCTAAACGTTTAACAGCCTGTTTGCATGCAGCTTTGCTCCAATCAGCAGTGCCCAGCACACCACTATCAGTGAGAGTGTGTGGTTTTCACATGTTTTATGCTGGATTTACGCAAGAAATAAATTTGGTCTAAACATATTGTCACTGTCCTCCATTATTTCAACGTTTTTACAGGTATGTGGATTTTTCTTTATCAATTAATAATCTCCATCATGCATAAATTAAGTGGGGATAACTCTAGCTTACTTTTAGAGTGCTCAAATCAATCACTTTACACTTAAACTTTGTTGCTTCTTTTATGAATTTTGTGTTTTTAATAGGAGACCTATCTATTGAAGTTGTTAAAGGTGTTGTTTTATGCATGAAATAATTCCTTTGTCTCATGTTGCATTGGTTATCATCTTTAGAAGTGTCTGAAAGCTTATACTTTATAGAATTTATTAATACTATAATTTTGTTTAATGACTTTTTCAATAAGGTGCATCTAGAGACAGAAAAGTCATTAGTGGTTTTAAGTTCAGAGGTGCTACCAGCAAGTTGCGTTACAGTATTTCGCAAAAGTTATATAGGCCTATAGAATATTTAAACGTTGACGTATATAGAATGATAAAACCTGTATCATGAGGTTCCATTGTCTGATAAGTTTCAAGGTTCAATTCAGTTTCAATCTTGATCGTTATGCTTTAGAGAAGAATTCCACAGAAAAAGAAGAAGAAGAAGATGGATAAGAACTAGACTTTAGTTTTTGTGCAAACAAAAACATGGTGTTCGGAATGGTCTGGTGGCAAACCCTCTTTGCAGTGCGAACACGCAGAGACAAATAAGCTCAAGTTGAGATAAAAAATAACACAAATTTTTACAACACTTCAAGTGCTTTCAATTGGTGCAAGGAATACATGCAAAGTTTAAGCTTTATAACGCATTATTGCTTATAAATTATGACCTCAAATTTTGAATATATGCAAAATTTCACCTTGATCGCACATTTTTCCCAGTAAATTCAAATCTTTGAAAGTGTACATTTAAGCTGACGTCACATGACACTTGATGACATCAGCATGATGTCACCTCAAATTGTAGATGTTAGGCCTATACACACCCCAGCTTGAGTAATTTTTGTGTGTGAATATAGATACTGTAAAACTGCAACTTTAAGGTGATGTCACGTGACACTAATTAACATCATCAGAACAGGACCTCAAATTTTTGATGTGGTACGCATCCCGGCTTGAATACATGCAAGCTGGCTTGAATACCAGCTTGAATAACATTTTATAACATTTTATTAACATCCCCGTAAAAAATGTTGAGAACCATTTTTCTCAAAATGATCTCATCAGATGTTTTGGATATTGACAAATTTTGCAATGGAAGGGCATAAAATACAATGTAAATTTACACCACTTTAACATAAGGTTAAAGACCTGTTATATTTTTCCCCAAATCACATGAGGACTCTATCTATTGGAAAATGAGTACATCACAAAATTTAAATGGTCTTTTCCCTTCTTCTTTAATGTTCACTAAAAGTGTTATATCCCAGTGTATAAAATAGAATTTGCTGTACACAGTCAACTGGAAAGCAGCTTCATCTGCAGAATGAATCCCATTCCAATCAGAGACACAGAAGTCAATGTTCAGGCGATTATTCAACTGTCTGCTGGCAGGACCGACTTCAAAGAAGATGTGGGACAATTTTATGACAAATGGGCTGAACACTATGACCAGGTAAGTCAGCTTTTGGACCCCAAGGTATCAAGACCTCAAATCTTAAACAATCATGAACACCCTTTACTAGGTTTGATGGATCCAGTACTGCAAATCCAAACAATTCCTGGCATGGGGTGGGGAAGGGGGGGGGGATAGGCATGCCTATCTCATCAAACTACAAAGGTAGGGCTTGAATTTGGGCAACAAAACCATAATCATGATATTACCTCAATCCTCTGGGTTTGCATAGCTCAAAATATCAATTAGACCAAGAACTATTTTCCAGATGTACCAGAATCAAATGAGAACAAAAAGTATCAATACAACAGTTTCAAATACATACATACATGGAAACTGTTTTTATTTGAAACAGAACTGAGAGAAGATTTATCTCATGTTGTCTAATGGCTAAGTGAACGTATACTTCTATACTCAACAGAATGGAAAAATATTTTCAGACTCAAAGTCAACATTTGAACCTCTTTTTGGTTATTAAAGATATGATCCAGTGAATTAAAAAACACAAGACGCTGGACTTGTCCAGTATTAAGTTTACTGGCCCGGAACTAAAATCACTGGCCTTGGGGCACGGGCCTGCTGTGCAGTGTAAATTTGGAGCCCAAAATGGTTAAGGGCTAACTAGGAGTTTTGGAGATACAGGTTTCCTTGCCAGCTAATCCCATCACATGCGATAAAAGCCCATTGTAGATTAGACTCCCAGCCCCTTCTCTGAACCACAGCTTTCTTTTTACTTGCTCTTTTAGGATGTGGAAAATTCAAACTATGTTGCACCAGTGGGTGGTGCAGAGGAGTTGAGTAAAGTAGTGGTGGACAAGAGCGCCCTCATTGTTGACTGTGCAGCAGGTACTGGGCGAGTGGGAGTGGAGGTATACAATATTTCTTCAATTATTTGTGAATAATCTTCTTGAAGTTCATTTGCATAAGCATTATAAACCCTCTAAAATACAGTAGTGGTTTTGCCTTATATTGATGGGCGATTTATAGAGAGGGCCCATAGTTTAATTCAAAGCCAAACCCAGTACAATATTATAGGGGTTGAATTTGATAAATATTGCAGGAGTCTCTGTAAAAAAAATCGTCTTTTATCTAGAAAGTTAGTTGATTATACTTTTGTTTTATGGAAAGACTTGAAGCAACATTGGTGAATTAAGGCAGAGAAACTAACCCAATTCCATGTCACAAGTCATAAAATGCAAATAAAATACACAAGTTTCCTCTGTTGTTGTTACATTATCAGTGTATCATTATCATTATCATTATCAGTGGATGGCCAGTTCCTCATTTGGTTAAAAAAAAAAATCCACTGCAGTTGACAAATTTAGGCCAATCAATTTGAAAATCGACTGGGATAACATCTTTAGATTGATTGCTATTACACTAAAATTGCCAGCTTCTTCAATATTTAAAATTGAATTTACATTATTTGATCTTTCCCCAAAAGCATGTATGCATTCCATAAAAATTATGTCTCATTATTAGTTTTTTAATTTTTTATTTGACCTAGTTGGCAAAACATGGATTCAAGAATATCGACGCTGTAGATTTGTCTCAGAAGTCCTTGGATATTAGCGCCTCAAAGGGAGTCTACAGAAAGCTCATCTGTGACAGCCTTGGCAAAAACAAAATCAAGGGAGTTGAAGATGGTATGTACCTGTTTCCCATCTGCAGCTGGGAAGTATTGTGATAAAAAGGTTAATTCAGAATATCAATCAAAATGAAATGAACAAAATGATGTTTCAATCTGAAAGCTCGCTAATTATAAAAAGTTCATAAAAGGTATACCAATCCTCCAGAGCAATACTTGCATCTGATAAAACAGTCCTGTCTAAGTCAAGAAAATTGTCTTTTTTGACAGTGTTGCCGACCTCGCAACCCAAAAGTTCCATTGCCTCAATAGAAATATACTTGCATTCACAAAACCTCTATCAAAATGTTAGTCTCTTTTTCTTTTTTGGGGGCTTCTGATTATGAAGCGCATACAAGCACTAATCCTCTCGAGAACTTGTTTAAAGAAAAATTTACTAGAATGGGATTTGAACCAGCAACGTCCGGATTAACGCGCCGTTGTCATAGGGGATTTCGTCACGCGGTGTGTGTCCCTAATTCAGAAAATTAACATGGGCTGTTGGCAAAATTTCAACACATTTCGTTGAATGGGGGACAGAATTTCCAGGGGGACAGAATCTCCTGCTGCACCGAAACTCTAGAAGCTGAGCTATATAGCCCTAACATTGGTCTTCGCCTTATTTTGTCAATGTCTTAGTTCGGGGGTGCCAGTCTGAAGTCATATAAGTGGCATACAGCTTAATTTACCAAAACAAATCATCCAACTTGTTTACAGGTTGGTTGGATGGTGTGCTTGTTGGACACCAGCAGATAGAAATTTAATTACTGTTCTAAAATACAATGTTTCTTTGAATGTAATTTCCCTTAGGTGTACACTTGTTGATGATACTTTTAATCATGTATTGTACCTTGCCTTCATTTAGGTTGTTACGATGCTTTGATCTGCATAGGAGCAATGGGTGTTGGTCATATTTCTGAAGATGGACTTGCAGAATGGAACCGAATAGTCAAGAAAGGTAGTGCTAAAAAGTTTAGATATGAAGAAATGGGGCGCATCAAAAACATGTACAGCTGTTATTTTTATAAAAACTCTTGAATTTATGTGAAAGTTACAATTCAAATTGTAAAATTTCCCATAGACCAGTGTAGTTTCTCGCATGATGCCAGAAAATGCCATGTAAAGTAAGCACAACAATTGTTCAACAAGTATTGGTTGTTTATAAACACATGGATTTAGATTTATATGTTTGAGAACCATTTTCTTAAAATATCTCAAAGAATCCCGATTGTATGTTTGTCTTTCCAAAGGTGGCATTATGGTTTTCTGTATCGGCAAAGTAACAACTGCAGAGGAACCCCTAGAGCAGAGAGAAAGCAAGAACGGAATACGAGATGCAATAAAGGATCTGGTAGAGAGAGGACAGTGGGAAATGCTGGAACAAAAGGACATGGAGTACCGGATTGGATACAAGTCTGATATGTTTATAGTTCGCCGGCTTTAAATTCAGATAAATACCTATTTGTTTGAAGTAAATGGATACTGGAATATTCCAGTTGTTATAATTTAAGGTACCAGCGGTCGCTTTCGCAAAGCACCACGATTCATCTGAAGATGAGTTGTCAGTATTACAGTAGTATTTTGTATTGTGACATCACACTTTGCTTAGCAGTAAAGATTGATTTTCTTTTAAGATCAATCTTAACTCTTTGGGAAGTCGAGCCCAGGGGCAATGAAGGAATTTACAAAGGGCCATTTGTGTTTTGTTTGCTTTTCTTTCAGTAAAATGTATTTAACAAAAAACAAAAAACAAACAAACAAATGGGGGGGGGATGGGGGTCAAAAATTGACTAGAACACCAAGATACAGTCAGAAAAATATAGCAGTCAACAATCATCGGTGTTATGCACAAGGTTTTTAAGCAAACAACACCAGAAAGAAGCCCGAGTTTTAATTCCTCTTCACTTTAATTAGTTGTCAATTGTCTAATTCATTTCAAATCCATTGTTACATAAAAAACATACCCAATACAAGAGTCCCAGGTCCATTCCAACAATCCATGGATGGGCTAACAGTTGAAAGAATTAGTCTAGGTTAAATGACTTTGTTTTACATATGATTCAATATTAAAGATCTGTATGAATTCAAGAAATTCAAATTCATTGTAAACTCGATCAATTAGAGTGAATGAAGTAGTAGGAACAGCAGTTTAACCAACATTCCCCATGCTTGTACCTTATCTTGATTCAAAGACAGTAAGTATACCGGTGGCAGCATAGTTATAATATCTATCACTCTTGTACTATATTTTGAACCCACTAATAAAAATCTTATACACAAATAGCTAAACACTCCATAATTATTTCTAAAATTATTTCATTACATACTCCAACCAACAATCCTTTCCGAGTTATTTTTAACACTCCAAAAAAATAAAAAATAATGTGTATCAACAAAACATACAAAAACATTCCAGTATAATACATTCTTCAAAATAACATATCTTCCGACTAGTATTTCAAGCATTTCGAATAAGAATATCGTAATAAAACCAGCACCACTGCTGAATAAGAATTGTGTTGTTCACTGCATATTAATTTGGTGGCAATGTTTCATACATAAATTAATTCAATGCGATTCTCCCTCATAGAAAGAACAAACAAACAAATCAAAACATGCACCATACGAAAAATGTATTTATGGATGATCAAACAACACGGTGGAGATTTGACCCCAGAGCCTCCCCGATTTTACAGATGTGTGTTGTGTAACGCACGTAAAAGAACCCAGTGAACTTATCGAAAAAGAGAAGGGGTTCGCCCCGGTGTTCCTGGTTTGATTGGCTGCATATT
This sequence comes from Pisaster ochraceus, assembly GCA_010994315.2. Classification (NCBI taxonomy): domain Eukaryota; kingdom Metazoa; phylum Echinodermata; class Asteroidea; order Forcipulatida; family Asteriidae; genus Pisaster; species Pisaster ochraceus. Next base: position 13,190,800 of record CM021530.1, read on the forward strand.
GCGCCACATCACCTTGTAAACCATTACATGGTGCTATGTAAAGGAGTAGGTCTCATACTTCAAACGAAGCCCCACATACCTTACAGGAAAATACTGAATGTTAAAGCGCCTTGAGCGTCACTGAGTGACGGGTATGAGCGCTATATAAGAAGCCACTATTATTAATATTATTATTACAATTCAGGAGGTTTACAGACTCTGGGCATCAACAGAAATATAAAACTACAGGTTAGGATACAAGAAGCACAATTTATTTCTCTCTTTAGTGACTTTTCTTTTATCAAGAATAAAATGGCTTAAAGAGATTTTGGGGGCAATCCTGGACCCAGGAAAAATGCTAAGAAATCCCATTGCCTGAAACAGTTACTCAAGATGCACTCGCCGGCAGAAACCAGCAATCTCTTGCAATGAAGACTGAGTTCCGTGACTTAATATGTTGAATTGTTAACAATATAATTTTGTTTTATTGTTTTGGGATTTACCCGTACACCGATGTGTGGTTAAGCACTGTATACTATGTACAAGCCACTAAAACCGCTAAGTTTCTACAAAGTCAAATCATTACAAGCTGACCCAAGGAAATAAAATAATCAGACAGATCTACAATGAACCCGTCACAACTGCATTCCATCCCTGAAGTCCAATCTCAGAGTTTGAAGTATGGAGCCTGAATCACTCCATAGTGTGAGCACCACAAACAAATGCCATACAAACTAAGTATTATCTGGTATACATTGTTGGACATAAAGTAACCATTATGACAAAAATTTAAACCCTTGGACTTTTCGGATAGATAGAAATACCAATTTCACACACACAGCTCTGTGTTGCAGTCACTGTGTGGACAGGACATTCCTTTGTTCTATACACTTAAGGAAAATCCTATTCCTCGACATTGTAAACAGCGCTGTGTGGACGTGTGTAAGTCCACATAGTGTTTTAAGTCCCTACATTATGTGGACCTCTTTTGATCTCAGGTCCACACTTCGTATGTAGCGTTAAAACACACACACAAGTGTGTATACACCTGCAATCGAGGACCTCCTACTGTCCTTTGTACTTTTTGTTAAGAGCTCTCATTGGTTTTGTACACACTTTCCAACTGGGGACCTGCACCCAATTGGGGACCTTCACCCAACTGGGGACCTTCACCCAACTGGGGACCCCATTGTCCTCTTTTGTTGTAGGTCCCCGGTTTGAATGTGTATACCTACCCACCCACACAGACAGGTTTGTAAATCGGGGACTTCTTATTGTCCCTTCTTTGCTTATACTTAATCTTTTTGGCAACAGCTCCCTTTGGTTTTGTACACACTAGGGACTAGGGATCTTCACCCAGCAGGGGAGCCTAGTGTCCTCATTATAAAAATCCGAGATTCAGAGATCAGCACGGAACACAGGCTTTTTTTGTAGAGGTTACTTGCCTTCACTTAGCAATTTTTGTTTTGCTTTATGCGAGCATAGCCTCGTATGAAATGGGCATTTGTCAGATCTTAGTACACAGGAATGGACCTCCATAGTGATGGGTTCAAATGAAGAGACGACAAGAAACGTTTACTCCGAGAACAAAACATTGAGCTTGAACTAAGGAGTATGCTCTTCTCAGAAACAGAAACAACACTTCTTCCAGATACAGATGGAATCACATGGTTGTACCAGCGAGAAATAAGATACAATACTGGACGTTACAAGACATTTAAATTGAACAGGAATACCACAACGTGTTCTTACTGGGAAATAAACTGAATTTGTGCAAAAGAGAGGTCTCATTCTCATTGAATGAAACCAAAGTAACTGTCCTGAATCAAGTCACCTCACGACACCATAAAAAAAAGAGCCTATAAACATATATTTTTATTCCAATTAAACAACCTTGTTAGTTTACATTATCACCCTTACACCGATTTGTGACGAACATTTTATACTCGATGCTTTCCTGAGTTCTATTGGTAAAATCCACAGGCTACTTGGGATTCTAAAGCACTCTAAAGCAGTTGTCTCAACCACTAGAACACTGAGTGTGCTTGGTATACCATGCCCGATGCCTGGCAGCAGGTGTCCCTCAAAAAATAAAAATTAAAAAAAAGTTCCCATACTTTAACACACTATTTTCTTCTTGTACAGAAGTACCCCCTCCTAAATCCTCTAAAGAATTCCTGAGATTCCCAGAACACAATGAAGACACAATATTGAGGGGGGGGGGGGGGGGGGGGGGGGGGGGGGTACACCATGCCACATACTGAGCACCAGTTGGTGCCTGGTGACAAGAGACCAGTTAGAACCCTGCAATTAGCAGCTGGTACCGTAACAATTTCAGAGGACAACAATTGCACCGGAACAAAGAATGTTATTTTGGCTTACCATTTCACCAATGTGTGGCTGAGCATTGTATACTCAGTGCTTGCCGGAGTCCCGAGGTCAGTGCCCTATATTTTTTTCAAAACTTATCAGACCAGAAGTTGTCAGCCTGGCTCTCTCCCACATCCTATCACATTCATCTTATTCCTGAAAACATGTTAGTGGTGACGGAGCTCTCTCTCTGTCCCTGCTCCCAAATTATGGAGCGATCCCCCTCATCAAATCCAAAATGCTTCATCTTTCACAGACTTTGAAACAATGTTGAAAGCGCCCTCGTTCAACTCTGTGTCATAGGTCAAAACAAACCCCTTCTGTGCAGCAATCTTTGCATCAGAATCTTTGTTAGTAGTTTCCTAATCTAATTTGTTAACCATTCAAAGGTTAACTAATATGATTTTATAAACAAGTCATTTCATATTTGTATCTGTTATTGGCAGTGTTGCCCCGTCTTTGCCCTATAGTTTGCGAGTACAACAGCACTTAGAAAGATAGTGCCCGGTAAATGTATGTTATCATTATTTGTATTATCTGGTTCTATTATTGGATGTTCCGCCCCCCCCCCCTAAAAAATCCCATGCCATGTAGCGACTCAACACCCAAACTGTTGGACTCTGGTTACGGTGGTATGTCCGATTCCATGTCAAGCACGATCAGTTTACTAGTGCAGTCCTCAGTCCAGACAGAATCAAACAAAACGATGCAGTTGGATTTTGATGAGTTGTGGATAGGCTTAATCTAAGTAATTTTCTGGAGAGAAAAAAAAACCCTCTTGATATACACATTGAAAGGTTCTTGGGTAAACTCATGCTGCCACCATCTGTGTCACACTCCCTGTCTACAACAGTAATCAGGAATGGTGATTGTCATCACACAATCAGGGGGGCCAGACTGTTTCCTCAACCAGCCTCGGTTTGGTTACACTCATTTCAATTTAGGGGGGGGGAGAAATGGCCGTGTATTATTTACTCTCCAAAATTACTATTATGTCGCCCGCAGGTGGAACATCCTATGACAAATCCAATCTTCTCTATTCCATATGCAGGCAGACAGCTCTGGTCAACATACCCTAATTACAAGACACACTATGTGAACCTTTGATGGTGGCTATAATAGTTATTTCAGACAAGGAGGTCAGGTCAGAAACATTCCTGTAGTACGTAGGGTCTTCCTCTACTGCCGCTTCTCAGATAATTCTTCTTTGACAATCATTGATAATCTTTCCATACCCTTTGAACAAAACATACAAAGGTGAAATTAATACAATTACAAGAAAACATTGGACAATACATAAATGGTAAGGGTAATTTTACAATCTTGCAAAACAGAAAAGAAAAAACAAATATATGTATACCTATGTATCTACAGGTTCATTAGACCTATACTAATTACTGAAAATAACTAAAACTAATTAAATACAAAATAGTCGTAACATCTATGCAAATTTTAATGACAATTTTATTATTGATTATATCTCGTGTTGATGCAGCCCCATTGTGTTTCACAACCAACAAAAATACAAAAACCCTGGCAAAAATATAATTGGTTAAAATTCAACAACGGCAGAGTCACATTCACACTGAAGCATGGTAAGTGCTTATTGAGTGTGAAATGTCAATGGGCTGGTGGTGAGGTTGAAATTCCCCAGGAATGTCCTGGGTTTTCATTACCTGGGATTGGGCTCTGTAATGTGAAAAGGGCTAAATGCACAACTTTATTATGGCAATGACTTCAATCTGAATACAGACATAGCAATCAAAATAACAGTAAAATGATAATATTTTCATGACAAATACCACAAGAAATATGATATTAACCCATAAGGTTCACAATATATTAAACTCCTGCTACAGATGAGACGTATAACACATGGAAGTAAAAAATACAATGCAAAAATCACGTGAAAAGTCGGAAAAACAATCAATAGACCCAATGCACAAATGTCACACACAGATACCGTCTCTCCACGGTCTCCCATTTTGGGAGTCAAATTGACTCTTTAAGATATGGTGATCGTGTAAACGCCATGAGCAGACGTCAACCACACAGTATGCACTGCACAGTCACACACAGGGATTCTGATGTCAGGTGAACTGCATCAATAAACTGTTCTCACTGACGTCACAATTCTACCGCCAAGTGGGAGGTCTGCCATGTTGGATTACCCTGCACATGTAGGACATGACACGTGGTGCCACCCAGCATTGCCTTCAGTCTGTAGCACACATTTGTGCAGTTCTCTTAATGTTACGATGATTTCATTTTCACTACCTTATGGAGACCGAGAACAAAACAGAAAGGGGACCACAAAGGGTCTCCATAGGGGAATTCTAAAGACTGGGGTGCTCCACAAGGAACTTTGTGTACAGAGTCTATGGGGGTTCTTAATTACAGGGATAAAGGAGAGAACAACAGATGTTTTCACAGGGATGCAAAAAATAGAATGTGTGTGTGCAGGATGTGAGTGTGTAAGTCTCCAGCATGGCCAGCAATAAAATAGTGACGTCAACTGAGAAGGGTCTACAGACCAAGCTCTTGCAAAATGACCAAAATTATGAGCAAAAAAGGAACTTAACTGTGAGAAATGTTAACAAATATTGTCAACAACAACATGCAAGTACACAATTCAAAGGAGAAAAAACAAACACAATTTAATTGAAACACAATCATAAAAGCGTATTAAAGTTGTAAAAGAGAGAGAGATTGCAATAGAGTATTCGAATAAGGCATCAAATCATACAACATACAATATTAGCTGCATTATGAAATATAAATACAATAGCATGAAATAATTCATTATGAAATAATTACTCCGAATAACAATAAAATGCAGTTCTTATTTAGCATATCTTATAGCATAATGCGCTCACTACTTTTTTCTAAAAGTATGTGGAGCTATGTTCAAAATATAGACCCATTTATTTACATAGCTCCATGAAACAGTTTACAAGGTGCTGTGGCACAATCTGCAGCCAACCATACCACTGAGCACCGGGCAAACCCCTTCTCTCAACAATATGTGTACTGGGTTCTTTTACATGCGTTACACAACACACGGGACCATTGGCTGTACGTCCCATCTGAAGGACAAAGCAATCATGGTTAAGTGTCACGACCAGGACTGAAACCCACAACCTGCAGATCAGAAAAAGCTGGAGTCCAAAGCACCTGACACACCACGATTTATAAAACAGACAACATTTACAAAGAGCTCTTCAGCTTAGGGAGATTGCCAACACAGGGCTAATTAACTCAGTTGGTAGAGCGCCGAGTCGTTAAACTGGAAGTCGTGGGTTCAAATCCCGCTCTGGTAATTTTTTTCTTTGTTCAACCCCAAATCAATATCTCCGCTTCTATATTAATAAAACTAATCAGAAATGTACAGTGCCTCACCTTATCCATTTCCTCCGGCGTACACAGTGAATAAGCTGCCCGGAGATGAGGAGACTTCTTATCACTCTCTGGGTAGAAGACGCTTCCTGGTACAAAGAGGACACCCTTCTTTCTAGCCTTCTTCATGGTGAGTGATGTAGTGTCTTCAATACCTAGGAGTTTCAACCAGAGGAACATGCCACCGCGAGGCTCATGCCATTCAGCATACCCTGAGGGTTGAAGGTAGACAAAGAGGATCATGAGGACAAGAAGAAGCAGCATATCCTCTTTGAAATGTGTTCACTTGATCTCGGGTGTCACAACATGAGAAATTTTACTGGGATTATTTTTCCCCTTATAAGTACTTTCCTATATAAACCACAAGGGAAACTGACGAGGTAAATTTTAAATAATTTGGGTTTGAACAAAGACAAATTGACTGGAGCGGGAC
>CM021530.1:13212114-13224282 GCA_010994315.2 Pisaster ochraceus
GTCTAACTGTATTTAGTTTAGGGTGACCGTGTCAAAACATGATTCATTTGAGATTTGAGATGGAATCGCGTCAGAATACTTGCATTTTACACGCCTGCACTAAGCGTCCTACAAGCGCCATACATGCGCTCGAAAGTGTTTAACCAGCGTGTACGCAATGTGGTCACCCTTGGGAGCCAATCAGCGTTGTTTCTCAGTACATCCCTACCAGGGGTTAGTGACGAGAGGTATCGATACGGCGCGCTGCCCATGGTAGCGAGGCAGATGTAGACCCATCTATTAACACCCCCATATGATATGAGGCAATCGGGCATTAAAAACAAATGGGTCTGTACATTCCAAGCAGGAGTTTTAGAGTCAAGTTCAATGCCATTTTTCATCATCAAAATGTAGGAATGAACTAAAAATTCTTTGTGCCTGATGTATATTTGAAACGTGACCGTCATTGAATGCTTTTGTATTTTGATTTTGTTTCTTCAAATTTACACATTTTAAACCTCAGGATAGAGACTTGTATTTTTCCCCATCTTTGGCATACGGACTCTATCTATTGGAAAAAGAGTACATCACAAACCTAAATTTGACCTTGGTGCCCCTTTAAAAAATATATCTGGGCTCACAAGAACGGAGGTTGTAATGGGCCATTCTTACTCCAATCCCAGCATAGATATTTTTAGTCAGACTTCTAAAAGTATTGAATCATTTACCAGACGTGCTTTGCTGTGACCCACGCCCACGCAGGGCAAGCCTAGGTCTTTTTCGTCCATTTTATGGTTGTGTGTTTGTTGTATGTAATTTGTGCTCTTTTTTATGGAATTTTATTGTTAATTACTGTAAATTTTTATCCATCTGTTTTTGGCCCTTGCGCTGTGGATGCAGTATGAAATAAATAAATAAATAAATAAGTAAATAAATAAAATTCCCTCTGGTATTAATAAAGACATGAAAGAGTTTCTACAACCCTTTCAGATTCTACATGTTAAAAGTATATTACATACCACCAAAGAAATGTTGTTTTTTTTCCCCCATAAAAATTGTTATTTCAAACAAGCTAATTAACCCTCTCATTACCAAATTCTGTAGACATATACAATGCAGGTGCTGGCATGCACACCAGTGCCTACACTGTACATCATTTAACCACTCAAGCGTGAAGCAAGCATTCTCACACAACATAAATCTTGTGACCTAAGATCAATTTTACAAACTCTATAGAACCTTGAAGATATCCTTTTAGGGCATGATCACTAATAATAAATAACTCGTCTTACTTTTTGAGTTTCCTTTCATATTAAATCCACAAATTATTGAGCTCTTGGTCTTTGTTACTCAGTGTGTCCTGTAAACCCAATACTTTTTGTACACAACCATGGCTCTCCATAGGTGTTGGTCATTTCAGATCATTCCACTCCAATTTGAAAAGATTGCATTCAGCAACCCTATTTTATATTACCATCATTGTAAGGATCAAATCTTTTTCTTTCCAACAATGGTAAACTTGGGTATGGAGGCTTAACATGAAAAAAGCTACAGCTTTTTAACAAATGGTCTTGTGCTCAGGCTTGAGATATTTGGGGGGTGTTATTTGGGGCCCAAGCAGAGTATGGCATAATGCACAGTTGACTAAAGCCGCTATTGGGGCTGAAAAGGTTAAACTATGCAAAATGAACTTCTTAAATAAAGGTTTACAGACAGGCGCTCTAGAGTCACGCCGAACCAAACTATTGAATTAGGTACATGAACAGTTTGAGGTTTGAAACAGTTAGGAGCAACTGGATTGCTGGAAGTCGAAAGATGGACTGTTGCAGTCGTTCGGATCCACCCTGGAATCGCTCCTACCTTATTTGGTTTGGCACAACTCTGGAGCACTGTCTGGACCAGGTGTAAACGTATTCGTTAGAAATTCATATTACACACACTACCCAACAACCCAACAACCCAACATAAATTGTGTTGAGATTCTGTTTACCTTGTCTGGTTTTCCCATTATTCTTTTGATACAAAATAATAATAGAAATACGTGCAAAAAATACTATCTTTTGAAAGAACAAAATCCTTGCAAAGTCTCTTTTGAAAAACAAAAAATACTCCACGAAAATGCACAACTTTGGTTGATTCAAAATCCACAAGGCCGAACCAGTTGTTAACGCTCCAGTGAGTAAATATTTTTAATATGTATGAATTAAGTTCAAAAGAACACGCGTGTGAAATGAACAAAAATACCCATGTAAGAGTTTAAATACCTGGGCCCAATTTAACAGAGCTGCTTAATGCTAACCAGAATGAGGTTACCAGCCAAACCAGCCTATAACACACATTATTATTTGGGACTGGTATTCTGCTTATTTTTGCTTTGCAGAAAAATATTAAGCAAAAATTTCTGCTAAAAGCAGCTCTATGAAACTGGGCCATACATATCAAGTGTGATAGTTTTTTTCCAGCTCAAGACAACAACTCCCTGTTGTCAACATAACAGTAATTACTTTAAATACAACCTTAGATCAATCCATTGTGGATACCTTGTCAGATGTTCCTCTTAACTATTGTTTTTCACTCGCTGACCAGACTAGTCGAACCTGACTTTTGAGGAGTCCACAAAGTTTTTCATCAGTACGAATGTCGTAAGACTTTTTCAAACAATTAAAATCTCTTGTTTTTTTTTCTCCCCAACCAAGTTTCATTGTTGATCTTCCAACAATTTAACATAAGTATCAAACTATTTGTTTTGAAATTTTGTAACAACATTTTGACTGGCTTAGTAGACCACAAATGAAAGTTTTTTGACCCGACTGTTTTCACCCAGATTTGGAGAGTGAGCTATGGTCTAAACTACCGTAGTTTTCCACCATTACTGGGCTGCATACTCCCAGTGTTCCTTTGTTGTATGCATCACAGACGCCAGTAAAATTTCCGTATCCGACTGCCACTTTTTCATGAAATAAAGTAGTACCTTATCTACTCACATGAGATACTGCTTTTGGTATGAATGAAAAAAATGGCAGTCACAGACACCTGTGACTAATGATGTTGACTGCACTACACTGAATACTGTCACAGCGTAATCTGCATGTGATAGTGATACTTAAACTCACATGAGTGAGCATAAATGCAACCCAATTAGTCATGGCAGAAAACACAGTATGAAATTGACCTAAAATGGATGAATCTGTACACTATGTACTCCCACTATATGGGCTCCCTCTAACTCGTCTGTCAACATACTGACATTCTGTCAATGTCAGAAAGGGCCTACAGGGGCAAAGTTCGCTCGACTATTGGTCAGTATTAACTTGAATTCAAGCTCAAAATCACTTATTTATTTATTACACATCCAACAACATAATTTGCCAATGACTGGATTAAAAGGAAGCAGAAGAAATGTTCAGTTTTAGAACCCCAAAGAGGAAAACCCATGCAATCAAGGTAGGGATTGAAAACTCAATCCACATGCAAGGCTCCGGTCTGAGGTGGGATTTGAAATGGATCCACAGAGCTGAAAGGCAAGAAAAAAGACCAACGAGCCAACCTGATCCCCTACATGTATGTGTCAGGCCTGGAATTACACAAAAATTAGGCAACTAAGGCCATGTCCTCTTGCCCTGGTCTTGGCCTTGGTGCCCCTTCAACAGTCCCCTCGTATACTTTAAGATTTTCCAATGGAAGTGCGCTTTGCAAAATGAAAATGGCATTGCCCTCTCAAAAAGATGAAATTCCAGGCTTGATGTGTTGGGTACCAGGCAATATCACCCTCAAGTTGACAATGATCCTTGGGCGAACTTGCCCAGGGTTGATACTTATTTGACTTTCAAATGTTTGTTTACATCGTATGTGTTTTAAGTAACAATGATGCAAAAACCAAAGACAATGTAGAGAGTAATTGTTGGTGTAAGTGCCAGGGTTCTCCCCACGCATTAATTGCGTGCCGATACGCGCAAATTTCGGCATTTCAAAAGAAGAGGAATCTTGCACCATGAGTGTGACGAACTTGCTATAGGTGCGTGTCCATGCGAGTATTCACAAACGGAGTCAGTACAGAAAGTTACAACAGAGACATTAATTACTTTTTTTTTTCAAGATGTCACCCAAGGTTAAAATTAACAATTCTGAAACCCAGCACTCAGCAGGCTGGGAGTTCCAGACCCAAGGAACTGTGAGCGAAGTTTCAGCTTCCTCCATCAGTAAATATGAAAAATATTTGTTTCGAGTTTTTTTCACAATGGTACGGAACGTTGTATGCAGCGGAGGAGCCCAACCTGGGCTAGAGCGCAAATCTGTACTCCTTCAAAAAACAATTGACATCAGCAGTGTAGTACAACTGCAGATGTCAAGATTTTTTAAAAAGGAGTACATCGCCCAAGTTAATGGGTCTAGCCAGACATACAGTTACAGTAAATCATTTACAACTGATAATACATGTATTATTATACACAAAGTAACACAATTTTAAACTTATTAAATTGATCTATGTATGACTCATTTTCAGCTGACATTTCCTGTGTAGTGTAGCTAGGGAAATTGGTTTTAAAAAAGTTGTTGGAGGTCGGAAGTTGCGTATACCATAGCTAGGGCCCCTAAATGTTACACAATCACTTTATATTAAGTGAACCTCTGTATGTGCTTGTTTGTTTGTTTGTTATAATCGTTATCTGACTATCCAAGAGAATGTTAATGTTGGGCGCAATCTTTAAAGGTGGCCTTTTTTAAAATTCGCGCAAGCCAATTAAAAAATTTGCATGCGCGCAATTTTTGAATTAAAGTTTCCCCGCACAAACAAAAATTGTGTGACTGAGGAATGAAGTTGACACAGAGGCGGTTAGTGTTGGCGTGGTGGTTATCACCAGTCTGGAAAAAAACAACAAACTAAAACAATAAAAATATTTTTAAAACGAGGATATGCATTTGTCTTACAAACAAGTTACAAATTTTCAAATTTTGTTTTTCTTTTTTATTAACAGAAAGTTTATAACAAGTTATCCGACACAGGAATCTGCCAGTGTGACTGTCTCGTGATCTGAACTTTACAGTTCGTGAGCAGACCTTTCGCGACATTCTTCCCAAGTTTTTGAACGATAGTATCACTTTAGACAGAAGTTGAAATCAAACACAATACTACTTTGAACTTACCTTTTTAACGTATTATATTCCCTTCATAAAATAGTGTATGTTTCACAACAATGGTGGGTTAAACGACAAAAATCGCGCCCGAAGGAAACAAAGTTTGTGCCATCACAAAATGGCACACTGCGCGACTTAAAACAAAGGACAACTTCAAAGATTTCACCCAACCTTAGTATAGCAGTTGGTAGGTAGTACTCCACTTTTGACACTAAGCCCATGTCCGTCCACTGACACTAGTTACAGTGATAGCACTACACAGTTCTACCTCTAGCCACAACGCAACGTGCTATCACGACCTCGGACTAGCGAGTGACCTTGGTTGGTGCGTAGTTGGTATTAGTTTATTAGTACAGCCAAAACACGCTAACGAATTACACACACCCCCAGGTTCGACCACAACAAAACAAACAGTTCAGAATGAAAGCAAGGAAGGGCAAGGCCAAGGGTTCGCTGACATGACAGTGAAGCCCGATAGGCATAATTAATTTTGCAGGGAAAGTTGGTTTCTTACCATTCAATGTCTTTGCTAAGGTTGTCTGCAGTGCTACCTCTCCACCTAGAACACGGTCAAACACCACGAAAGTGATGCAGTGTTGATGATGCACGCGCGCACTGTGCAAGAGAGTACCCGGCGGCCCCACACAGCTCAGAGGCGGCGCGCACACGCAGCAGGTCAAAAATTGAACGGTGTCACTATGTAGCGCCCTCTGTTGCCTAAAAATTACCAATTCAACAAAAGTACAATGATAAAAACAGAGTTGCCAATAGAAATAATAAACAAATTAATCACTTTCAAATTTTGAAGTACATTTGTTGTGCTTTTCAATTTTGCATGGATGTTTCATCCGAAGTTGGTGAAATATCTATAGACTTAGTTTATGTTATTTGCTTGTTTGCGTCCCATTATGTATGATGTAGCTCTTACTTTCATAACTTTTTTTTGACTTATTCATTTTATTAGGATTTTAGTTTCCAGTAAATTTTGTTTTCTATTGTACTATAGTGAATAAGCACCATGCAGATTAATTTTTAAGCAGCAAAGAATGTTTCGATAAATAAAGTACAAAATATAAAACTAAATTTGAAATCTTTTACCAGTGCCAATCCTCCATGGAAAGAATTTGGTCTGAAGCATTATCTCAATTTTTTTGTACTTTTACAACAATGCCTCACCTCTCAAATTCTCATTTCTCATTAAGGTACCAATCTTATTTTCCATCCTGCCTCATTTTGTCACATTATTTGACATAACAAAAAAAGGTTTAAATGTTATTGAAAGGTGTAAGGTACTTTCAAAATTGTTTTTTAAACACCTTGTATTTATTTTTCTGCTTTCAAAGCAACATTTTAATCTACATATTTTAATTGGTGACAGCCCCACCCCATTTGAAATCTTGACTCTTGAAAAAAAACCCAAACAACATGAGCTTTTGTTATATTTTCAATGTTTTAAAAACTATATAAACCCAGATGATGTATTTGTTTTTACCTCCAGGGCAGATTATCTTACACACAAAATAGAGGCCGCTGAAAAGGGGTTGTCTAAGAAAATGCAAACAAAAACTACATTTCTAATTGGCCGGAAGTGCCCCTCCCCCGGAAAATATGGCGCACCCCCATGTACCTAAAAGTTTACCCTAGTTTTGGCCCTGTAACTTTATCAAATATCTCTGGCTCAACATACAAAAACCATTCCCTTCGCAAGAAGTACATTTCTAATTTCTACCACTCGCACCAGAGGGTCACATCTTTTCATCAGTAACAGTTTAATTTATAAATACATAAAGATAAGAAAATAATAGTACACTCCATACACCAGTCACCACTTCTGATATATACAAGTCCAAATTTATTCAGGAACCAATTTTAACAAAGTAATTGCAAAAGGAGGGACATCTTAGGGATATCTACACATTCATAGTCAGCTCAGCAGTGATGTAAACACCACATGTACAAATAAACTTTGGAAATATATCAGGAAAATAAAAGCAGTCTATCAGTTAGCGATGAGATCATGAGCAAACAGAAAAGACAAAAACAAAACACAAAAATAAGCCCAAAATAATATTCAAGAATCATACAGGAATACAAAACACAAATCAAATTTCCATAAAGTTTTATTTTTAGTGATTGTTTTTTCCGGAGATTGGAACAGACCTCAAAAGGCCTATCTTCGCAAGTTAGATTTGATCGAGGTCTGGTGCAGTACCTCGTTTGGTCACAAAGTCACATAAGAGTGGACGAGCACCATACACAATTCACAATGGAGTGCATGGCACACGGATACCAGTCTTTGCTGATGTGAGGGTTGCAATACAAAAGCTTGCCCTCGAACTAACTCTGGAAGTAGTCTGAGGAATTTAAATTGGGCATTCACTTGTGAACGAACAAGGCAATAGACGTCATTTAAATCTAACTCACAAATGTTTCATTGTGAGTTAGATTTAAGTAATGTCTAGTATAATGACTTGTTTAGTCACAAGTTCAGACTATATCGACAGTTGCTATGTTATATGGTTCGGGGCAAGCTTTTGCAGTTACATAAGAGACGGCAAACACCCACACACAATTCTGAATGAATGTGTATGGCACAATGGTACCAGGGCTTGCTCATCTGGAGGTTGTCATACAAAAGCTTGCCCTAAACCATTTGACATCGCAACTGTCTTTACAGCCTGAGGAATTGAAATTTCAGTGGTAACTTGTAACTAAGCAAGTCGTTGTACCAAACATTAGTCAAATCCAACTCGTAAACAGTTTAATGTCCTGAAGATCAGCAGACTTAACTGTTGAAAACACCGAGACCCAACAGGATCTCAACCCTGGTTCTTCTCAGAACCAAAAGAACCAAAAGAACCAAAAGAACCAAAATTCACATGTTTTTTTACCCATTAAAAGTAGGGTCATTACATTGCTTTTTGTCAACATAATGCTTATTTGTAGGCAACATTTTAAAGAGAGATACAATAAAAGTCACATGGAAAGTTTTAACTGAATACAGTGTTTGCTTGCTGTAATAAACAGCAACAAACTGTCATGGTGTTTTCACAGGAACGTCGAATCCATCCATGTTTGTTAGTGAGGCCACAGCGGGTACCAACCGCATCTCTAGCTGCAGCATTCACGAATGGACACCAACCCACTGAAATCTGAGAAAGAGTCGGTGCACGAAATGTTTCTGAAATTCAAATGTTTCAGTGTTAAAAATTATCCAAACCACATTACTTCGAAGGGAATCCTTTCTCAAAATAGTCAATACCATCAACAGTTGCAGTGCTTCTCACCAAGTAAATTTTGATGGACATACATTTTTGGAGTATTTACCAATCTATGACCATGCCTTTAAGCTGACTCAGTTCTTAAATCATCCGTAGCTTCAAGTTTTACTGATGTGCAAATATTTTAAGCCAGTATTTTGGAGAGATTATTGTAGAGAGCCTACGGAGCATACCTGTTAGACATTTTGCTTGGGTTAAATCGCACAAAGTGCATGGAGCTTGTTTGTGTTTTCCAACCAAAAACAACACACTGCATGAGCTGCTCATTGACACCATTTTTAACCTTCCTACTGTCTGACCACTCAATATCATCCAGTCTTTTGAACTAAATATGCTACCCTGCAACATATTATGAGGTGAATGCATACTACACAGTACGCAGTCAACCCTCCTACTGTCTGACCTTTCAATATGTCACAGTGGGTCACAAATATCATGCACTATGGTTTTGAAGGATAGATAAACTATGCTAGCCTTCAATATATGGTATCATGTGCTGAATACATGTACATGTACACAGTACACAGTACGGTCAACCCTCCTACTGTCTGACCTTTCAATATCATCCACTGCAGTTTTGAAGGATGGATAAAACTGCACGAGCCTCCAATATGATATCCTGTGGTAAATGCATCTACACAGTACATGTACACAGTCAACCCTCCTACTGTCTGACCTTTCAATCCCATCCACTGTGGTTTCGATAGACAAAAATGCCAGCCTCCAATCTGTTATCACGCGATGAATGCATCTACACAGTACACAACCATTCTTGCAATTAATTAGTCCAAAAATGTGTATTTCAGTCAAATGATTGGTAGCAAGTGTTAATGGGGACAGTTGCCATCCTAAATGGGCAGGGTGGGGGAGGGGGATTGGGGCCATTATTTTACACACAACCAAGCAAGTATTTCATCCAAAAAGAAAGAAAGAAACAAACAAACAGTTTGTAACAAATAGTTTGTCATGCTCTTGGCCCCATGCAGCATAATGACAATGCAGCAAATGGGTTGATCTAAGCCACTTTCCCACATTTAACAACTCAAATTTTGTCAGCACTTTTGAGAGAAGACACAAAATGCACACAAACAGCCTTACAATTACACGAAGGCTTTGTGTAGGCCATGGCCCCCATTGCCCTGGTCTTGGCCTTGATGCCTGTTTACAAGGTTTCCAAATCGAAGTGTCCTTTGCAAAATAAAAATGGCCTCGACCTCTCCAAGATGACATTCTAGGCCTGCAGAATATTAGTTTTATTTGACCCTTGGACCAATGTGCGGTGCTTTCCGAGTCGTGCGGCAAAGCACCACCTGTACAATGGCTTATCCCACATTGGAGTTAAGGCCAGAACCAAGTCCGAGATAAAAGTCTTTATCCATGACGCATCAGTAACATCAATTAAAATGTACACACATTCACTGGAATGAATGGCAAGAGATTCTCCCAAGATAGCATTCAAATGGAACTCTCACATACACTGCACAAAGCATTTGTCTACTACACCCGACAATGAGCATAACTGTCTTGTCAACAAACATGACAAACAGGGCCCAATATCATAAAGCTGCTTAAAGCAGAAAATATTGCTTTTCAATTATTTGCTCAGCAGTATTGAGCAGGAAACCAGCTACAAAATCTACGTGTGAAATGGTAGTTTGGCTGGTAACCTTATTCTAGTAAGCATAATTTTGTTGTGCTTAGCTAATTGTTGTGCTCAAGGAGCTCTATGAAATTGGGCTCTTATCCGAGGCCTGAATAAAATCAGGAGGTGGCAATCTACGCAGAATGTTTTTAATTGATGTTTTTGTTGTTGATCTTTACACAGAATGTTTGCTCTACAAGTTCATTTGAGTAAATGGTTTTGACTATAAATTAAAACATGTTTGCTTGGATTGTTGGCTAACAATCATAAAACAAATTTTAACACTTCCAAATAAATAACAAACTAGACTGCAGGACTTGCTTAGTTGTGGGGTTACTGACCAAGTGCTTAAATTACTGGGCCCGTGAGTATTTCTCCAAGCAAACATACATGTACGTGCTACATCATTTGAGAGCTGAGTACATGGAGATTTTGAGAAACCCAACAACTCCCAAATTGATACTTCTTAAGCTGTTTTAGAATGGTAGGTACATGTAGGTGTTTTATGGTATGTTCTCTTTCAAGAGCAAACAAGTAATACAACAAGTGGCTCCCATTCTTGAGGAGTATTTGAATAAACATGATCAATACAAAAACCCTGAATAACAAAACTCAACCTCCACCGGAAAAAAAGTAATAAAACTCTATGAAAGTTTGTTAGACACAGCGCAGAAGGAAATATAAGAAGTGAACTATTGGCCTAGAGTGGAATAGCGCTGTTGAGCAAACGATACGCAGCATCATATAGCCTAGAAGTAACAGGTTTGTTCTCGTTCACTCTGTTATTGACGTCTGGTCTATCTACACTTTGGCTTTTGGTGAGTTTTGAACCCGAGCCGCTCAGACCCTGGGATAAAAGCTGCTTCGTTAGTTGTTCCTGGTGGTCATCGTCGACAATGATGATGTCATCTTCTGAATCGCATGAACTGGGCGACTCTTTCCCCTTGAGACAAATACTGACCTCCGAGTCGATATTCTCAAACTGCCGGTCGCTACAGTTGCTCTCACGGTCGAGTTCATCTTCGATTCTCCGGCGGACGCTGCGTGTCTCCGGGGTGGCGGTTAGGCTGCGGTCCTCCCGGTCGGGTTGCGATGACGTCGTGGCGATGTCTGCCTCGATGGCAGGGGGTGAGGACTCGCTGGATGGGATGGATTTTTTCTTTGGGATGCGGTAGCCGCTTAGAAGGGATCGCGAAGCAGGACTGGAGGCAAACATCTGCTCTCTGAGACGAGCTGCCTCCTCCTGCATCTGAAGTTGTCTTGGTGACAGCGTCGGCCGAGGATGCCTCGGTTTCTCCGCCGTTTCCACCGTTGGACTACTCAATAACTTCCCCTGTGTGTGCTTGAGCTCTTGCTTCTGAAAGTCTAACTTTGTCGATTTGAGGTAAGATGCTGTTTTCGATTTCATAACTGAATTTTGTGTATGTCTACCATTTCTGGAGGTGCGTTTCGTTTGTATATGATCTGCCTGATCAAAGTCTGATGCAGTTCGTTTCAACTGACTGCCTCGCTGTCTCTGCCTTAATAAACTATTGTTATTCAGGTTCACAGAATGATTCACAGTGTGTTCAAGGGAGCTGCAAGACGGCATTTGAGTGGTCTTTGGTTCACTTCTTTCAACTGTCAACCTTTGATCGCTCCCTTCAACCACTACACTTCGCACTACGTCGTCAACTTCCGCAGCATTGAAATCCAAATCAGCGATCAGATTCATTGGCTTCTGGTCCGACTCCGAGGAAATCTTTGAAAACTCCGTCCTGGAGCTACTCCTTGATTCACTGTAACTCTCCGTCTCCGAAGAGGAGCTCTCACTGGATTCAAAATACTTCTTAGGTTTGACGACACTGCTCATCACGATGTCCTCCACTAGTTTCACCTCTTCCGTTACTTTATCCTCATCGACACTGACTTCTGAAAACAGGTCAAATGTGGATTCAGATTTCTCGGCGACCTGAGAGCTAAGGGCAGCGGCTTGCTCAGCGAATT
Source organism: Pisaster ochraceus (assembly GCA_010994315.2). NCBI lineage: Eukaryota > Metazoa > Echinodermata > Asteroidea > Forcipulatida > Asteriidae > Pisaster > Pisaster ochraceus. The sequence continues at coordinate 13,224,139 of CM021530.1, forward strand.
CCAGATCCTCTTTGGAAAACCTTGACGTATCACCGCTGAAGATCCGTCTCTGCTTCACAAAGATTTCCTCTCGCAGTGTGCCCATTTGGCGACTTAGTTTCTCACGCTTTTGGACCATGTAGCAGAGGTTTCGCACCTGCAAAA
>CM021530.1:13349563-13371902 GCA_010994315.2 Pisaster ochraceus
TACTGTTGGTGCGTGTGCCAATGAGCCTCCATGGTAAACAAGAGAGGAAATAGTCGGTGCCAAAAGGACTCAGTGGTCATGAAGTGGAATACTTTTATGAGCACATCTGGCTCGGCAGTCTGAAAGGGTTAGATGAATCATGTTTTTACACGGTTACCGTAAACTGCATACAGTTGAAGACAAGTCACAAGATCAGTGAAGAATGAGAGAGGACCAGTTGCTCTATGAATTATGCTTTTTTTTGTAGGCTGGGACCATTTTGAGTGCACGCCTAGAGTGGATCAGTCACAGGCCTAATAAAAAAAACTTGTATATTTGGATATTTTAAAGTCCCATTTCCCGGGGTTATGATCGAGCCAGGCATTCTGGGGGAAATGGTGAGGCGAGACGTTCAAGGTGGGAAAATGTGGTGTTATGCACTATGACCGTCAGATAAAAGTTTACACATAAAGCATGTGGGAGGGCCACGATAGAGCCAACTTGAAAGTCAAGATGGAAGAGAAAGATCTTGGTGTGGTATTTGTCCCTGAAATGGGTAACAAATATTGACATAATTTGAAAAATAGTACCATTCATCCTGTGATTTTGTTCACTGAACGTGTTTAAGGATAGATCTTTTAAGGATAGAAGTGTTTTTTTAAGCAAATGGTTTCTGCCTAAACTCCCTTGCTGCCACGTTCACAACATTTTTGTCAGATGACGAATGGAAGCATTTGCCATTGGTAATGTTTATGTTTATGAGGCAATGCGCACATCTTAAACAGATAGATACAAAATGTAGTATAAGGCTAAGTAGGTCATTTACTAAATTATTAAATTACTGAAGTAGCTAGCTGCACACAAAAAATAATTTACTAAAATTCTCTAATGTAAACATTTAGTGTCCATTTACAACATTTTAAGATTAAAATTAACTCATCTAGGCAGTCTCATTGGCCGACTGCCTACAGCATGTTCAAATGTCTTGTACATGTACTTACATGCAGGGTTTGTGCACTGTACTACATACATGTATACATAATGTTTGCACATTGTATCAGTTTTGTAATGTACACAGAGCTTCGGACTGTCCACGCTGCAAGAGTCGATTGATATTATTTTCAATGTTGGTGGCATGATGGTGGCGTTACCCTCTCTACCCCCTTACCAACCTTGGCATACAGAAGGTTATGGGGTGACATGATTCAAGTCTATAAACTTATGAATGGTCCTAAAGATGGGCAAAATGCTATAATTGAGATGAAAGATTCCAACTTGGACTTTAGAAGACATGGCCGAAGAGTTCAGAAACCACAGGCTTGACTGGACATCAGGAAACTTAGCTTGTCAACTATTACAGGGTTCAGACAAGTAAAAGGCACTTTTAGATATTTATTTGTTTTAACGCTACATCCAAAGTGTGGACCTGAGAACAAAAGAGGTCCACACAGTGTAGAGAATTGAAACACTATGTGGACTTACACACATCCCCAAAGTGCTTTTTACAGTGTTGAAGAATGGGATTTTTCTTAAAGAGCAGTTCTAGGCTACTCTGAAATATTTGGTTTTTAAACGTTTCCAACAGATGGAGTCCACAAGAAATAGAAATAAGTGAGTCCCTCACATCACGCTAAAACGGGGTAAACATTTCTCTTCATCGAAACACTCCCAACTAAAATCTGAAAAAACGCAAGGTCAAACAAACCACCCAACGAAAGACTTGTGATGCCATCGTCAGCTGGTTAGTTTGGACTTGCCTGAGTGAATGTACGAAGCTAACGCAAATACAGCACCAAACTTGACCATTTTCAATAAATTCTGCCTTAAATTTAACTCTTTAATGGACGATCCAACAGGCACAAAACCAGCAAGCCAATTTACACAGATTGTGATTTGAGGTTTTCGTTCTTTGAGTAGCCAAAAGGTGATTTCAGAGCTTGGCTTGATTTTTAGTACATGGATCAACATATTGCATGTAGACTGGTGCTCTGTTTATGTAAATGTTATTACTATGGCGAGGCACGAGAATCCATTCTACAAGATTGGAAGTTCGTCCAATCTGGTCCTTGCTCTAAGGTTCAATCTACGCTCCTTTGAAGTCCAAAGATCGACCCCGAAAAACAAAATGAAACGAACCCAGAATATGGTAGCACAACAACAAAAAGGTCAAAAAAGCATCATAAATCCAAAAGCGACTGATAATCGTGCTGCAAAAAGTATGTACCACCAGACTGCTATGGGGGTAGAATTGCTCCACGATAGTACTAGTTGCAACCACAAGTAGTTGCAATGCGATTGTAACCTTCCATCCCCCAAACGTCATTCCTGACAAACAGGTTTTACTTTTTATATGGAGAGCCCCCAAAGGGACAGGTGATTTTTTTTAAAGATAATTAAAAATATATATATATTTGTTCCCTCAAAATAATATTTTGTTTCCTCATAATATTTTGTTCCCCCCGAATTGTTATTTCATTCCTTCAAAATTAAAGTGTTATTTTGTTCCTTCAAAATATAGGCCTATAATTTGGAGGGAATATAGATTTGATCTGACAAATTAATCATTCCCTTGAAGAAATTTTATTCCCTCAAAATGTTTTTCATTCCCTAAAAGAACCATTTTGTTCCCGCGAAACATGATTTCATTCCTCCAAGAAAATGATCCTTTCGTTCCCCAGAAATCCACTTTTGTGATTATTTTACTGTATAATGTAAGTTTGTTTCTTCTTGATTTTGTTTTGTTTTAGAACCCAAATCAGAAATGTTTATATGTGTGTGTCAAATGCTGACCATATGTTTCTAGCCGCAGATGACATCAAGGGGTCAATGCATATCATCATCATAGATAAACAGTTTTTGACTCTCTGCTGAAAAAGCCGCGAAGGGAGGTGCATTTTCATCTTGAATTCTTTATTACTAAACGCCACTTTTAAGTGTAAAATAGATACATTTTTAACCGGTATCCATAATGTCTATTCGCCTATAAAAAGGTAATAATTAAAATGTTGAGAGCATCCTAGAACCGCTTTTTAAGTTTACAGAAAAAGGAATGTCCACAGAGTGACTGCAACACAAAGCTGTATGAGAACTCTTTGGGTCATGTTTCCAGAATGCTTTTATTGCTATGATTTGTACTTTGTGTGTGTGTGTAGCATTATAACTTGTCACTAGAGGGCGATATATATTAAGATGAGTGGTATTGTCTCCCAAACATCTTCTTTCTTTTTTTAGATAAAAATTATTTAATCGTTTATCTACAAAAGTTCTGCATTCTGAAAAGTTGAGGGATTTAAAAACTTATATATTTGATTCAGGAAAGATTGCTTTGATTGTTTGCATGTTCAAACTAAATCCTTGTATTTGGATGTGTGGGCGGTGGTTTAATGAGTGGATTTCACCGAATGCTAAGTTCGGCACTAGACTTTTAGAAGCACAAACGGTAAACAGCTTCAACAAAATCAACTTTGATGCATTTTTCTCAATTACAAGTTCTCACTAGGCCTAGGTCAAACACAGCATGTATACAGCCGTGGTATCCTTTTTTTGCAGACTTTTGTAACTTTAGTTACAAGTCCTTCTGCTGCTAACTCAAAATATTTAGGTATGTGCAGTAGTTAGTGTAGTTGCGATAATCGTAAGATTATCGCAACTATAGTTATAGTGGTGTATTTGATACATATTCATAACAAAGGGTGAACAAGGCTAAATTCTTATTCCTAAGTTCGACAACACAGGTAAAATTACAAATGAATATAGGCCTACCTCTGATTTCAATAACTTTTCAGGTTAAATTTGAGGAAAGACTTCCTTTTCCGAACCAGTTGATGAGTTGTGGAAAAATCTTCCTGCAAATGAATTGTCAATGTGAAGAACAAAAACAAGTTCATAGGAAAAACTAACATGTTTTGGAAAAAAATTATATAATTGGGCAAGGCTGCTGTTTACTTTTTTTAGTAAAAGTTTAGTACTTAGAATCTGAATACTGAATTATTATAGTTGGCAAAATATCCTAAGTAATGGAAGCATTACACCAACTTTTTGTAAAAGAAGACAATGAAGAAATTTCAGTTTTAGAAGTGGGAGGAAAACGCAGTCAGGTAGGGACTGAAAAACCACATCCACGTGCATCTAAGCTCTGGTCAGGGTAGCCCTGGTAGGACGTTAGTGTATTGCATGTTGTACTACACCTTCACGTTGTATGCAACGGAGGAGTCCAACCTGGGCTACGGTCAGGGTATCAAACCGAAGTCGATCCATAGAGGTGGAGGCAGGGACAGCAACCACTGAGCGAACCTGACTGGCCATTAGTAGTTGTGGAATAATAAACAAAACATGACTACATGTAGTTTAGTTATGGTTAAAATACACACATGATACATGAGTTTTGCGCTCTTCTTTCTTCAAGGTGCAAGGAGATACCCACATGCAATATCGTCAGTTGACGGAGCTGTCTATTCTTGTCCCAATGACATGTGCTAGCGCTGAAGAGAAACTAACACCAGTTCTTTTATTGGTTTTGGCCAAAAGAATGAACGGAGAAAAGTACTGAAAGTTTGCTTACCACCATGATATGACACTGCAACGGAAACAGGGCCGCTGTGGTTGCCCCCTGCGTGCAGTATGCCATGGCATTGGCAGTAAATCAGTTGTTTTCCCGGTCGTCTGCACCTCCAGTCCAACTCCAATAACTGAGCAAACCACACTCAACCCTTCCTCGTTTCCTCAGTCAGTCCAGCAAACACACATGTTTTATACTAAAGTATTAATTAGTTTTTGTAAATATAAAGCCAAGGTGCGTCTCCGCCTAACCAACTGAATGAACTGTTGTTGGTGTCTGCCCTTCACAAAATTCTGACGTCCCAAACGTCGTTTGCACACGAGAATCGATTCGAGGCACGTGCGCACGTGTGGCAGAGCTAGTGTGTAGGCAGAGCCGTATAGGGTGGCTAGAGCGCCCTCTGTAGTAGGAATTTAGGTCACCCTTAATCTTCTTTTTATTCCATTTTAAACTTTTAGACTGGGTGCTGATTGAACTTAAATAACATTGAGTTGAGTAGTCCGGTGGCTTAATGGAAAAATCGCGACACGCCGGATTAAAGCACCAAACTGTTCACACTTGTTTTAGGGGTCCCATAGAAGCATATGAGGGGGGTGCCCGGTCTGTCATCTCCAGGTCAGTAAACTAAAGAGATCAACTTTTTCCTCATAGCTCTGCCTGAGTGTCTGAAACAGAGGCTGCATGGTCATTTGTTATAAGTTTTAATGACATGCGGAAGCGACCCTCTTTTGGTGAAACATTGATAGGCAGTATTATAATACCACATGAACTTTGACCTCAGCCTGACCTTAACCTAGGTCACCCAAACCGGGCACCCCCTCTAGAATGATTCTATGGGACCTATAGAATACTGTACACAATTTGGTGCTTTGATCCAGCGTGTCACGATTTTGCCCTAAGCCACCGGACTAGAGAGGCCTAGTCAGTTGAGCATACTTTGCAATTAATTTTGTTAACAACTTGAGAAATACATTTTTCCTTCTTCAAGGCAAACATAAAGTAGCTAAGCACAAAACGTTTCTGCTTAACAGAATAAAGTTCCCTACCTAAATACCATCTCGAATGTACCCTTTGTGACTAGTATCCTGCTTATTTTTGCAATCTGTTAAGCAATATTTTCTGCTTAAGCAACTCAATAACATTGGGGCCAGGGGCCAGAAAAAAAAACACCATTATCATTTTCCCCCCATTTTCGTTAAATATTGCTTGTTACGGTTTCAAATGTCACAGTATGAACTTCTGATGACATCTTACTTGTGTGGACAGGGTATATTTGCAATAGTTAAGGAAAAACATTTATATTTTCGTAACAAGTGATCTACGTCATCACTTTTGTGCTGAAAGTCACCAATGTTTCGAAAAGTAAAAGAAATTCCGAGTCAAGGTGTATCAGTGGCAACAGCGGAGGTGCCCCTTCTTAATATCTCGGCTAATTTCAACAAAAACTCATTCCATTTAACACCTGGCTTATCCAATTTCAAAGCACCCCAAAGCAGTTATAAGGGGTTATTCAATTTTAACAGTTTATAATTCACTGTTTCAAGATCAACCAATTTTGTAAAAGCAAACAGCAAGAGACTGTCAACTATTCAATTTTATCAATTAGCAAACATTTTCAAAGTTGCACTGATAAAAGTCAGATAGTACAATATCCATAAAATATAATCTTGTAGTCCAACGTGTTCTTCCTTGCAGGTATTCCAGGCACTGTGGCTCCTTCGTTCACAGTTTACATATTGGTCTACTTTCAGTCATAGGTTTCAAGTTGGAATTCTATACCAAACTCGATATGCAATTTTAGGAGGGGGTGTACTTCTCTGTAGGGCTTACAAGAGGAAAAGATCGTGTTAAAGTACGGGAACATTTTGGGAGAAAACATCTGACACATACCAAACCTTTGAGGGCAGAGATGGTTCTTGTGATTGATTTAGCTTAGTGCGCTACATATTTGGCAGCACAGGCTGTATACTCCCAAGGGAGCTGAAATGGTTTAAGGAATGAAATAAATGGCCCAGTGACTAGGGGTAATAATGTTGAAGCGCCATGAGCGTCACTGAGTGACGGATTTGAGCGCTCTATAAGGAGCCACTATTATTATTATATAGCAGCAGGGCTCCACAATCGCCTAAAGGGAATTATACGTGGCTTGTAGTTTTGGTGTTGATGGATCACTGAATTAACCCCACCGAACTAGGCATATATATACCAGGATGTTTGGCAATGTTTCAGGAGACTTGTGGATTTTGAAAAAAATTGACCGAAACACAGTGGAGTAAAGATGTTTTGTTTACAAACCTACTGTCAAACAAAGCGCAAGGCACACGGGACACATCGAACCAAACTATGTGACAATAGGGTGTCCAAGTAGAAGACATTTTCCGTCTGCGGCACTCATTTTAGTATGGGTCCCATTGACCACAAATTGAGGTGACTGTTAATATCCTAATTCTGGTGACTCAAAATAACGCATTCTGCTAACCCGCGAAAATGCTGACCCTTGTCTTCTTGGAGTGCATGATCTTTACTCCCAAACGAGGATTGTAATCAGAACCCCCCCCCCTCCCCCAGCTTCCCCCAAAAGAAAAAGACCGGTTCCGCCACTGATCTGACTAGCTGTTCAAAGAAAATGAACCTGATGCTCAATTCTAAGGTTTAGACTCCTTGCACTGACGTCGCACGCGGCTACTGTATGTCCATCATCAGGCATTGGCCGCTCTGTCTCCAGAGACCATTGCTCCTAGAGTTGTGTGCGTTTGTGAGGGCTTGGCATCGTCTGCTCTGGTTGTAGTCCCTGTTGCACTCGGTACAGATGAACAGAAAAGTCTGAGACGCACACGTTTCTTCCGTTCCCTCTACCCTGCTACGAGCTGACCTCTCCTCGTGTCTGTGTAGATGCCCTTGTGGACAGTCTGAGCCCAGGCATCTCAAACCTCGCCATGTATCTCCCAGCTGCAGAGTCTCTCTTGCAGGTATCCTTGAATCGGAGAACTGACCCCTTGTATGAAGACAATGGTTTTCTTCAGGCTTCAGTATGCAAGCGATGGCAAATCGATCACCCAGTATTTGGAGGGCCTCCTCGGTATGGGTCACAAGGGCTGCGTCGTCAGCAGCAAAGAGCATCTCCCTGATGAGCACTGTTCTCATCTTGGTCCATGAGTGCAGTCGTGCCAGGCTAAACAGTTTCTCGGCAGTTCTGGTGTACTGGTTGACACCGTCCGTGGATAAGTCGAAGGCGTAGAACAAGAGCAGGACAAAGACGATCATGAAAAGGGTCAGCGCCAGAACACAGCCTTGCTTAACACCATCGTTGATGGGGAAGGATTATGAGGAGGATCAGTCATACAGGAATTTTTCCTTCATGTCGGCATGAAAGGAGATCACCATGCTGAGGAGGTTTTGGGGGGCAGCCGATCTTCTTGAGAAGTTTGAAGGCCCTTCCTGTTGACCAGATCGAGGGCCTTGGTGAGGTCTATGTACATCATGTAGAGCGGCTGGCCTTGCTCTCTGCTCTTCTCCTAGCCAGGGGCTGGCGGAGAGAGAAGATCATGCCGATTGTTGACCTGCATTCTCTAAAACCGCTTTGGAATTCTGGATTGACCAGTTCCGCAAGTGTCTGCAGCCTGTCGAGGAGGATACTGTCTGCCCACGGTCTACCATTTTGGGAGTGAAATTGACTGTATTATAATGTAGATATGTCGAGTGTACAAGCGTGTCTCACCTAAAATGTGCACTTCTACACAATCGCACAGGTAAACTGTCTTCCAACATGCCATGGCGCAGCAAGAGTTATTCTCACTGATGACGTCAGGTAAATTGGGTCAATAAATGTACAAGGGACTTTTGCTGCAAAAACAGCAGAAGGAAACATCAACCTCTCAGTGAAACATTTCCAACATTTTAGACGCTTTTTAATTTACCTGTCACATACGCTTTAAATCTTCACAGTTCACCAACAGTACGTAATTATTGTTTTCTGTTAACTTGTCACTTTATAATCACAAAACGGTATAATCATCATCGATATTGCATAGAACGATGCGTCTGTCAGAACGCATGCAACATAATACAAATGGATGGGCGGGTTGGGGGCAACAGTCATTGTTACAGCCGACAGGAGTTATGAATGCCTTGTAATGAGTCATTACATTATGAGTGCCCGTGAAAAATAATCACATTGCTCTGAATAGCTCTTATGACATTGACATTAATTACTCAACAGCAAGATTATGCATGACTCCCTGCCTACGCAATGACAATGAATAGTATTTCTTAATCGAATTGCATAAAAAGGTCCAAGGCTAATTGTCCTTTTTCTACTCTCGCTCATTTTCGCCAATTCCTCAGAGAGCTCGTTTTTACGACTTTATTTCGCTATAGTATCGCGGAAAAAATCGCCTTACTTTTACATTATAGCAGCTTACTACTGCGTTATATCACCGTAGCGTTGCAAGATTGCGCATTTTATTACGTTATATCGCCATTCGTTATATCGCCATTGTTATATCGCCATTCATTATATTGCCGTTATATTGCGTTAGATTGCTGCATTTTGTTGCGATATGTCGCCGTATTTTATTGTGTTATATGTACGTACTTTTGATAGTATGTTGCCGTATTAATGCGTTATATCGCCGAACCATAGCAATACTAAATACGACGATATAACACAATAAAAAAAATGGCGCTAAAACGCAAAAGTACGGCAATATACCTAAACGCAATAGTACGGCGATAGATAGCAATAGTGCGACTACATAATGCCGTAAAAAACAATATGAGTTCTCTAGACATTGGCGAATAGGAGCTACTGTACTTTTGGCCTCGGACTGCTCTGAAGTAAAACAAAAATGTTACAGCATTGAGGGCGGTTCATTTGAGGAAGAGTGCAGTCATAACAATCCACTGATAAGTTGAACATGTTACTTATAATTATCTGCGTACACATGTTATGTTACAGTTATGTCTCGAGGGCAACGCACTCTGTTTGCATTTTGGCTATTTAATCATCGTTGCACAAGTTGAACGCATTTTAAGCTGAAATACTCCTTTTGTCACTCAGTGACAATTTGATTGTCATCAATGCTGTAACATGTAAAATAATCCAACTTCGAAAATCCTGTAACTATCCCACTTTTTCCACTTACAGATATCTTAAATAGGACCAAGTACTTTAATTCATAATTACTATACTTATTAGTTTGCATCTTATTACACGTCTGCAGTACTGTACATTTACACCGTTTACTCTCATAAAACTACAAGTAACAACTGCAAAACGGCATGCCAAAGTATCACAACCTGCTAAATATTGCACTAAACTTGCTTTCATAGCAAAGGCATTTGTTTTTTGTTTTTTTACAAACACGGGACATACGCTTCGTATTTCGGGGCGTGGTTTAAACCAATCATCTTTGGCAATTAAAAGCGCATCATCCAATAAGAAGGGTTAATTTAGAATGTTTTTAATGCTGTTGTAGAGGGGCGTTGACTGAAATCATGTTACGAATGACCGTCAATCACGACCGTCAATGGGTCAATTATTTATCATGAGTTGTTGGGAAAGCATATTTGGCTTGTAGCCGAAACACGTGTGGCTGGTTTGGACCTTCTTACTTTCTCACCATTGAGAGCAATTTATAGTTTGCTTTTGGTGTTTGTTTGTTCCCAGTGGATCAAGCCTCAGAACCTCAATGTTTAACTTCTTTGTGTTAGCAGTTTTTTCCTTACTCTACTCTAAACACACGATTAACCGGGTGTTGTTTGTGGAATACATGTAGTACACTTTATTGAATAGCACACTGGAGCCTTCGTCTTACTCAGCGACTTTACATAACACATCTAGGCCCCTCTATAAATATTTTTAATTTACATATTCGTGAATTGTCTTACCCAACTGAATGAAGACTGTACAATAATCTTTTTTTACAATAACACCATCAGAAATATTTGTGGAAAATGTTATTAAAGTTATACACGTTTCTCATCGATCTTGGCCCATGTTTCATATTCTGTTCATAAGTGTGACGTATTTTCACTGTAAGCCACGCCCACTTCACACAAACTGGCTCCACTGATTACCAGAAGCCGATAAGAGTTGCATTGAGCAAGTTTTTCTCTGAAGATTTACGCAAGGAAAGTTGAATAATTGACCTTGGTTTTTACAAACGTTCTCCAAAGGCTCGAGGTCTTTTCAGAATTATAACTTTCTGGTCATAACAAATGCTTTTTTTACCACACTCATTTGCCAGCCGTGGAGCCAGAAATAGAGAGAACTTGTGACGCAATGACTTACCAACATGATAGATGTTGGGTGCGTTCCGCTCTGGCAAACAATGCAACCATGACAAGCGCTCGTTTTCGAAACGGAACGCATTGCCGCCCTAAAGGCGTTTGCACCGTTTGCGAAACTCAGAGAACGGTCTAGAGGAGGAGTTAGCGTCTGTCAGCCAACTTTTTATAAGTTGGACAAAATTAACGACAAGTACATAGGTAACTTAACTGACCCAGACCTTAAAACCATGAGTGTTTGTCGAAAAGTGTACATTATGCTATACATTGTTATTGTTTACAAATTGCTGATGTATTTAGTAATAAAAATGTTTTACTTTTAAGAGCAGACGACAGAACATTGACCAACACACGGAATATTCATTATAGATACTGCACAATGACTGATCCCACAAATTGATTCGAACGTGCATACGGTAATACAGCGCGTTCCATTTTGCGTAACACACAGTTTGCTTGCGCAAATACTTGCGCAACCGGACTGCACCCCCAGACCAGGGACCGATTTTACACAGCGCTAAGACTGAGCTTAATTAATGCGTACCAATGTTAATTGCTTTGCAAAGTGTGACATCACAATACATGTCAACATTGACAACTCATCTTGAACATGAATCCCACAGGGCTTTGTGAAATCGGCCCCTGATATATCTTTGATACAAATTGAAGGTGGCCTGCTTTTGATGGAGTATGCTCACTCCCTTTGCTGACAAGGATTTAACAAATTGACCCATCGAAAACTGAAACTTCCTTTGTGGTTTGTTTTTTACCCGTCACGTAAACATTTATAATGAAGCAAAAAGAACCCCATGTGATCTCTCCCAGTTCATCACAATTTTAAGCTACAGAATGGCACATGTATTTATTAATTCTGGTTGTGAAGCCAAGGATTCTCAGAAGAGCAAACTTCATGGAGAGAAAACAGGGAAGGAAGTTTCAGTCTTTTGATGTTGAAGAAAGGGACTAACAAACCCAATTCACATAGTGCCCACGACAGGGTTTGAACCGGGGTCCAGGTGGATGGTCAAGGAAAGGCAACACTACGCCAACTCAACCATCCCACAAATGCACTGGGGTGGGGTCACATCAAGTGTTTAATTTCCCAAGGGTACAAATTCCAGAAAGGAAAGTTTTCACTTAAAACAAATCCTGTAATTTGACTAGTTTGGTAGGAAGCTCAACACTCTTTTCAAAAGTATCGATGTAATGCCTTCAACACTGTACTTAGTATTGCCTTACAAATACACTATCCCAAATATTTACAAGCATCCACCCTAAATAGTTGATCACCACATTTGATTTACTTAGCTAGCAGGTTCGACAGGTAGCTTGCAGTATACAGGTACCGTCACACGCTGGCTAAGCCGGTGACCCAGCTGCTGCTTGTTTGACCAATAACAATGGGCAATGTCGAAAGTCATGGCAACCCAAAACTCCAGAAATGTCAAATAGTATTTCTTGTTTGACGGTTATCAATATTATAGACTGTGCGAATAAAGATTTTGTGAATTCATTGAAAATGTGTTTTTTGAAAATATGTGCTTGCTTGTTACTTTGTCTTTACTATACATGGCTGTTAACTATTCTGGACGACTGAGGACCACTCACTGGACATTACAAGCGTTGAAAAAAACTTGATTAAATCATGGATTTGATTGTACAAGTGAGCTGTGACAACTTTAATGATTTTTCTTTTTAAAGACAGCGCATGAAAATAAATGTAATTGAAACCTGTCATCTTTCAAAGATGACAATTTAAATGCTGCCACAGTTTCTCTGTTATAATTGACAATCCAAATGTTCAATAGAAACCGTAAAGCCCATGATAGAATGTTTTATTAAAATGTTGAAAAGTGAGAACATTTATCTTTTTAAAGTGAAGTCGGTAAATAAGGAAGAATGGGGCAAATACAAATTTGGCGAGGACTGAAGATATTTTGGATGAGTAATGCCCCATACAGTGCTTAACACATTCAAGTAATACTCTGTATCCCTGATGCAAATTTAACATCTACTAAAGACTACTGCCCCGTTTATTATTATTTTTTTCAAACACTCAAGAATCAGCCAGAAAATTATCAGGTCTGAAACCTATCCACGAGTACTGTAAGAAATGAAAATGGTTATTTAAAGTGGATGTAATATCCTATTAACTTCGTTTCCTCTTTTATTTTATGAGTAACAAACATTTTGAGGAAGTATATTTGTGGAACCCCCGAAAAATATTGCGTCAAACTGCAGGGTCCCCAAGATTTGTTTAGTTGTATTAAAAACGTACACATAGTGAATGGTCTGAAAATGATGTTTATCAAATACTTGTGAACTATTGTCCTACTTGAGGCACCATTTTATATGACAGGTTATTCTTCTACTTTATGGTCCAAAATAAGAACGGTTAGTCGTGACTGGTATGAATGAGCTGTTAGTAGCATTAGTAGCAAATGTATGAATGAATGAGGCAACCATTTTAATGTATTAGCTGTAATTAACTGTTTGAATGGATTTTCTTTTTACATAGGACCAATAGCTGTTAGTTCCCTTCCCAGTAGTTTTTTGCTACCATGACAACATGCATGAATTACAGAGGCAAACAGGACAGCACCAGGGCCCACTTAGATCCAGCGCCGGCCAGTGTCAACCAGCTCAATCCAGTTTATTCCAGTTCGACTCATTCCTGTTAGTAGTTTCATGCAGAGAGCTCTAGCTGTACACAATGTATATACATCAATATTTCCCATCGAGTTACTAATTAGTGCATCTTGTCACCCAGCACGAAATGGCCACTACTTCAAACCTTATCATCAAGACGCTCACTGTTTTGGGTTTAAAAATAGTACTGGGTTTGCAAGAAATGTTGTCACAGATGTAAACTTGGCATACAGTATTGGTAGGCAGCATAAGCAATATATATATTTTTTAACTGGTTCTCTGCACTACCCCATTTCGGTTTCATCAAAGTCATTATCCGCTAATTGTGCTACATAGTGCAATTATTGGAGTTAAGTGTGGTTACCAGGGAAACTGATTTGAAATCTGAAACTGAATGGAGACAGTGATACTGAAACCAATTGTTTTAGAATTGTTTAGTTCTTCTTTTTTTAAAAGCAGTGAATAATCAAGCTGCATTAAGTTTGTCTCCTGGGTAAAAACTAGGGAGTAGTCTGGCTTGGGGATTAGAGAAACAAGCCTGTTGTTCGCAAATGGAAGCCGTTTTACAAAGTTAAGGCCAGCAAAGTATTTGCAGTAAAGTTTCCACACACCAAAGACGAATACCAAGTTTTATATCCATGACATAATAGCACTCTTGTCAATTGAGAAGAAAGGCACGGCAGTATATGAGCATTCGTGAATATGGAATAACGTTTTTGCATAAAATGTTTTTCTTTTCTTTTCTATTTTACACCTATGTACAAGATTTTCCAGACATAAGTTGGCATCATGCCTGCCTTTGGCACATTTAAGTATGGTACAATTTCTATTATATTTCCGTCTTTACTTTGGCTCAATATCATTGAAGCTTTGGAATGAGAAAAATAATCAAACTTGCAAAGAAATGTATCAACATAGCACTCAATTATAGCAACGAAATTAACATGCACATGCAGTGTTTAGAGATGCAGGCAAAATGTGAGTTGATTATACAAGAACTACCAACCACAAGGACCTCCATCACGGAGCAGCCATCTTGTGCTATTCTTCATAATGCATACAAACTAAACTGAGGTTAGAAGGGACGAATAGTGTGGCTTTTTCTGTTTTGGGTGATGAATTCACTAACTATATAATATGGTGTATAATGCAGGAAACACAAACATGGCCACCTAGTGAAAATGTCAGGTAAAATGGGTACACAAAGGGGACTTTCCCCTTAGGTAAAGCTGGACAAAATGGAGGACAATCATATCACTGTTGTGCTTGGAAATTGATACAACTTATTCGTCACGCTCAGTCAATGATAATGGAACTTATATATACCAAAATGAGTGAAGGACAAGCATAGAACAAGACAACAGAATATGAAGCATATGGGTTACTGGCCATGGGCCAATTCGTTCCTACGAATACTCATCTCAGCTCTCTGAGGAGTATACAGCTATGCTGCTAGCATGCTTACTTCATCTCAAGTGTCCATCTATGCCCTTTAGTATCTCCATTTATCCTCCCAGGTGAAGAGAAGCTACTACGGTTTATTGCTCTCTGAAGAGTATAAAGCTATGCTACTAGTAAGCTTACTTCATCTCAAGAGTCCATTTCTGCCCTCTAGTGTCTCCATTTATCCTCCCAGGAGGAGAGAAGCAATTATGGTTTATTGCTCCCTCAAAGCACACTGACCCTGTAATTTGTAACTTCTATTCTCGTCATTGGGGCCTCCTGAACACCCAAGTGTCATGCTCTGGACCAATTCAGCCCCAGAAAATTTACAAATGAAAATCTGTCAAACAAATTATGCTCCTGTGTATGGAGAAGAAAGTTGATACTAAATTTTTGTTATTGTGTATTACTTTGATTTCATTGGTAAGGGGAGGTTCTTACACAATTTCTTTGTCAGGGATAATGGTAGGTCTACTTGTATCAACTTTACATTCAGTGTCATTTAAAAAACTTACAACTTGGCACAAACAATTTTATCTGGAAACCAAATGTGTAACCAACAGAAAGATGGTGAAAACAATGGCAACAACAACGCAACAAAACAAAACATGCAAGAAATTATCTTCTCCTTATTTGAATAAATCTAGATAGCTTAAAGGTAAGTTATTTTCTGTGTGGTTAATTTGCGAATCAATTTTGAAACCCAGAAACCTGAACCAGTGATAATTCAGGGAAAAGAAAAAAATACTGCAAGAATTTTTTCAGAAGATAAAGCAAAACAATTGTAAAAGTAATTTCTACAAAACAAAAAGAGAAGAAAACAAATTACTTTAAGCATTCTATTAACACTTATGCAAAAGTAATATATTACATCTTTGTTTTACATTACAAATAAATATACACAACTCTTTTGATCAAAAGTACAAAAAAAAACTTTAGCAAGCATCGTATTCCCAAAAGAAATGTACATTTTTACAAACACAATATATGCAGCAAAACTTTAACAAAGTATACAAAAATAATAGTTCCATGCATAAAGCAAAAAGGTGATCATCCAAAGATGTGAACCATTTCGTGTAGTTTATGTTCAATCAAATTGTAACATTCATTCAAACATTTTGGATAATTTTAATTGTCAAAATTTGTGACAGTCACTAAATTCTTGATCATTTGTTTCAGGCATACATTTGCATATGAATTTTAGCTGTATGGATTTACTTGAAATGCATGTCTTAAAAATCACTCAGAAATGCTTATTTCAAATTGAGGTTATTTCCACCAGAAGAAAGTTGTTTATCACTACAATGCTACAATGAGTTGGCTATGGTACTAGTGCTAATAGAGTCCGTTTGCCTGAGTGTGTTGTCACATTTTTAAACAACGAAACCGAAAAAGGCGCATGTTAACTATAATTTTCCCAAGTCAGTATGCATAATTTTTTTCAAAGTTTTCATTTCTTGGCTGAGATTTGCCAGTGTACAACACATCTGGCCATGGAATAATCTTTAAAAAAGAAAATCAAGGTGCAACTGGTGCGGAACAGTTAACTGTAGCAAGACAGTTTACCTCATTCAGCACCTACTTTGATCAAGACAACACAGCCCTTTTAAGAAAACAGTGCTTGTCTTGGCATCTCATTAAGTATACCAAATATCTGGTTCTACACAGACATCCTTCTCTAGTCTCTAAAGATTGCTCTAAAATTCCATGCCCTTTAAAAAAAAACTTGTTTGGACGTTAGGTTTTTCATTTCAACAGTGTCGTTGGTATTTCTTATGGTGCCACTCATGGACATAGCCAACTCATTTTTAATACTGCCATGACCCGCTTCTTGCCGCGCTCCCATTACATAACATATCCATAAGCCCTCTGCATGGAACATAGGGACACTGGCGTACCTTCTACTGCAAGTACTTGTACACCTTGACACAGTGGTTACCAGAGTCTGCCACAGCCACGTGACCGTCGCTGGTGATGGCCAGATCCTGAGGGCCGTAGAGAGGATCCCCGGTGGTGTTGACATAGGAGAGGAAGGACCCCGTATGATCAAAGACCTTGAAGGAGAAGATTGAGAGGGTGGGGGACAAGAGAAGTGGCTTTATAACTTTCTGGTATCAACTCCAAGTCATTTGCAATATTTCAAGTCTGTGAATTGAAAGGTGTTTTTGCATGCAGTATTAACAATTTCTGGTACAATTGAAAATAGAGATGTTTATGTTTTCACATTTAGAGGGCGACTGTTGTTATTGGGCCTTGTTTCTCACTGGGGATCAAAAGAGGATTAAGTAAGTAAGTCAACATGATCATTGCAGGCCTGTGGCTGTACTGGGAATTATGAACTCTACCCAGTTACTGCACACACGCACGTGCTGGACGTCACACCACAATAACAATAATGACGCCGCCCTAATTGTGACGTGATTGCCAGCACGCGCACGCGTGTGCAGTGACTGGGTGAGAGTTTATAATTCCATGTACAGCCACAGGCCTGCTATGACCATGACAACAGTCCCCCTTCAAGTGTAACAATGATTTCAACATTACCAAACTGAATACACATGGTTGCTTACCTACTCTGCAACAAGGAGGTAAGCACTGAATTCAAGTAGTACATGATAACATTAGTAACCTTGTTTAAAACTTAAAGGTAAAGTATACCGTTTGTTTTTTTAACCTTTTGATTGAGTTAATCCTATTATTCCTACATGAATGTAGATATATACAATAAAACTAACCCGTTAAAAAGTCATTTCAAAAGGTGATAGTGTTTTTGAGATATTGCCGAAAATCTGGAGCGGTTATGTCCATGCAGGAAGAATGATCCGTAATTGCACAACCTGAAAAACCCTTCGGCATGAATTAATTCTCAGATTGACATTTTTTAAAATCCCATTCTCTCAAGCCACATTCCTCACATGGGAATTGTTTCTCAAAATGTTATACATTATCAACAGCTGCAGTGTTTCTTACCAAGTAAGTTTTTATGGTCATAATTTTTTGGAGTAATTACCAAAGGTATACCCTCCCTTTAAAGATTGATTGGATTGATAAACCTGCCTTGAATCATTTAGCTTTTCCCATGAAATATGCTAATTACACATATAAGCGTACAGACACTAATGGTTGACAACCACCATAGAGCTGTGCACTTTGCAGACGCACAAGTGCGCATGTGTCACACCACCATCAGCCCCATACAAAAAGGTGTGATGTTTCCTCATTTTGCCAACCAGTAGTGTTAGTGCGCACGCATGATGTGCTATCTACATAATAATAATAGTAATATGCAGTTCTTATAAAGCATTTATCACACCCGGGCATCTCAAAGCACTCGTTATTTTTCTATAAGGTATGGCGGTGCTATATTTACATAGCATGCTGTTATGGTTTACAAGGTGCTGTGGCACAGTCTGCAGCCAGCCATACCAGAAAACACCAGGGCGAATCCCTTCTCTTAATGATAAGTGTACTGGGTTCTTTTATGCGTGTTATACTACACACAGGATCTACAGCTTTACGTCCCATCCGAAGGACGAAGCAATAATGGTTGAGTGTCTTGCTTTAAGGACACAAGTGTAAAGACCGGGACTTAAACCCACACTCTGCTGATCAAAAAAGCACCAGAGCTTGAGTCCAGTGCGCTTGACCTTTCGGCCACAAACACATGCTCTATTTTTGGGGGAAAGGTCTATTCCTTGAGTCTTAAAAAATGCGATCTTGTCTGCAGTCACATTACCTGGATTCTGCTGTTTCCCCAGTCAGCTACGATGATGTTCCCGATGAGGTCAACAGCCACACCTGTAGGGGCATTGAACTGTCCATTTCCCTCACCCCTTGATCCGAACATTGTCACCAGCTGCCCGTCTTGCTCGAACACCTGGTGAAAGGGAAGAGATCAAGTAATGTCGTCACAGTGCTGAGTACAATTAACCAAGGACATGTCAACAAACAAACAAATATTTTTGATCTGCACAATATAAACATCCATTGCAGTTTCTTTAGATTTGTGTTTAAAGGTAGGGTTTTACCTTGGTAAGGACCCCCTAAATAACTCGTGTAATTTTTATCTAAGGGCCTACTGGTTATAATGATGGTAATGGCTGTAAGCATCCTTTGAAAATTATTTCATCTGATTAGATCAATAAAAGAATTTTGACAAATTTGAATCACCAAAGATTGCTTAAAAATGTTTTCGAAGATTAACATTTATGTGGTGCTTGTTTGTGATTACTGTGGAAGTTTTCTCAACCAGAGACACTGTATTCAACTGGAACTTTCACAGATGACTATTATTGTACCTTCTCTTGATAGTTTTGTCTATAAATCAACATTGTGGCGTGTCGTGGCCAAGCGGTTAAGAGTGAGTTTTACTGCAAGTTTTGCAGAAATAGTTCATCGCCATCCTTTTGACTGATGAATGTACAGATACCATTTTTTAATAATGCAACCCAAACTTTTTAATGAAGCAGATAAAAGTAACAACTACACCCCTTTTGTCCAGATTGAAATGGACTCACCTTAATGCAGTGATTATGGAAGTCTGACACCACTATCTGGTTACTATTATTGACGTCCACAAAGTGAGGTCCACAGAGCTGTTGGTCCTCAGCTCCTCTTGATCCAAACTTGTTGAGGAGCTTTCCTGTTGATGTAAAGATCAAGATGGAGCTAGACTTGTTGTCAACGACGATGATGTTGTTGTTGCTGTCCACGCAGACTCCCTTTGGTCCAATGAGCTTCCCCGTGCCGATCTTATTGATGAACTTCCCGTCAGGGCCGAAGATGTTCACCCATTTGTTGTCGTAGTCAGCAACAACGTAGTTTCCAGATGCTGTGAATGCAACACCGGTGGGCCGCTGCAGCTGGCCATTGCTGCGACCGCGGATGCCAAACTTGTGTTTGCAGTCACCAGTATTATTGAAGACTTGTATGCACTGATTGTTGCTATCTGCAACCACAATCCGGCCACCATTAGCGGCGGTGGTTCCTACACCCTGTGGGTTTGTGAACTCCCCTTTATTGCGCCCTCTCTGGCCCATGATGAGAACCAGATCATCCTCGATGGGGTTAGACTTACGGTAGACTCTCAGCGACCCGGCAGCACTTTGTGGTCTTCTCATTGCACGTTGTTTGATGTTACTCCGTGGGATCTTACTCGTCGGTGACTTGGGACTGGATGAGCTGCTCTCCCTCAACACACGCAACTTAAAGGGGCTCCCCTTGATGTGACGTCCAAAGAGTTTTATAATCAGCTGATGTGGGCCTTCTTTGTGTATTGTATACAAGACGTCATATGTACCGTTCTTGTTATCAATCACTCGTGTATCATGAACCCCACCATCTGAGGAGAAAAGCTGGGCACAGATTTCAGCTCCTCCAATGGTTACTAAGACCCCTCGATAGTTCTTCGTTGTTATCGTTACAATCATCTGTTCCCCACTGAAGGCTCGCTTCAACCCTTCCCCGACGGCTACTGACTCATGGGCAATGGCACTGTTGCTGCGCACCGTGCCAAGGTTTGCCAATGACTTCTCCATCTCACCGACCTCACCGGCGAAGGAAATGGAATCGTTCTCCTCTGGCTGGAGATGCTGGCACTGTTCCGTCAGTTCTCGCAGACGCTGTCCCATTTGTTTCCGAACTAGTAGAATCTGCATCTCGTTGCCGCTTCGTAGGGCCTGCTCAGTGAAGTCACAATTATGCTCTATACTAAGAAGCTCTTTCTCCAGATTTTCCTGTTGTTTCTGAAGCACCTCTTGCTTTGATTCATGAGTGCCCTTCAGCTCATTAATGAGGGTGTCTTTTCTCTCTTGGATTCCCCTCTCCAAGGTGTCAAAAGAAGTCAGTATCTCCGTCTCCGCTTTGGTTTTCTTCTCCTCCAGGCTTAGGTTGATGGTTGTTACTCGTTCAATGGCATCCTGTAGGCGTGGAATCTAAATGCAAATTGTTAAGTATCCATAAACAAAAACAAAATAAATAAGTTTAGGGTTCATTCATACACCATACTAGGAAAAAAAATTGCAAAACAGTAAATGAAGGCATTTGTTTTTGAAGGCATAAAAAATAAATTCTCAAAAACCTGATTTGACCTGTAACCTTATACAAATGACTCTCCATAACTACTGCCTCTAAAAGTGCCTTTGAAATGAGTCTGTTTTTTCAACCAGAAAACCTAAAAGCAATTTGCTCTGACAACAGAAGCTCTGCCTGCATGTCATGGGAATACGCTCATGCAAATGAGATCAACAACTATTGTTTAGTAAGAAAATTTCTGAAAAATGGCTTTGGGATGTGGGTTTCCCCTCATTCTAGACCCAGAACAACAGAACCTTTGAGATGTTCCAATTCTTGAGGTGTAAAGACTCTGCGTAATACCAGAAATACAAAACTACAGGTTTAGGCACAATATAGACCCTTTCTTTCTCCCTTTGGTAACTGCTTAAAATCTCTCAAACAAATTTGAAGGCTCATAGAGATTTTGAGAAAACCCTGAAATCAGGGGGAAAAAAAAGAGAAACCAAATGCTTGAACTTAATGAAATTGAGGCATTTTGTGATTTTTTTTTTGATTTTTTTAGGTAAAAAAAAATTAATGAAAAGAAGAAAAAAATACATGTAAATAATTGGGCTGGTTGTGTGAAGATTTTTGTTATGAGGAGCATTGGGCGGAATTGAAAGAATGACATCTTTACCTGGTCCTTAGCTTTCTCCAGTATATCCCTCAGTACCTCCTTATGTTCATCAATGATGTCACTTAGAAGCACTGTAGGATGATCCACATGCTCAGACTCAGTGCACTCACCGCAGACAGCTGTCTCACAATCATCGCAATAATAATCCAAGGGCTCCCCCTCGTGACTGGAGCAACAAGGCACGGCATGGTGGGGCTGATCCCCTCCGCTGGCCCCGTCATCGCTGCTGCTGTCTGGCCCCTCCAACACCTCCATCAGGTTAGTGATGAAGAAATTGTTCTGTAGACCTGTCACCCCTTCAATTGGGAGGATGGATTGCTGACGACAGAGAGGGCAGGAGAGGGTCAGGGACTCGGCAGGGACGTAGTTCTGCAGGCACTTTTGGCAGAAGGTGTGGAGGCAGGGGAGTACCTTAGGGGTGTGGTACCGCTCTAGGCAGATGCCACAGACAAGGAACTGTTTATCAATTTGCTTGACAACAGGGCTCTGTGTCGCTGCCATGGCGACAGGGATGGTGACACCACTGTATCACTCTGGCGACATGATGCATTAGGCCTGCAAAGATGTTGATAAAGATATACTAAGTTATAATAAGTGAACAATATTTTCTTCAACCAATTACATCTACAACTTGAGAAATAATACCATAAAAATAAGAACCATCAATTCAATTCAAGCAATATTCAGCATGATAGGAGATTAAATTAACCAAAGGTGACTAATAAAGAAGA
>CM021530.1:13376902-13408129 GCA_010994315.2 Pisaster ochraceus
AAAATATGAAATAAAAGTTACCTCTCAGTAGTTAATGTTTGGAAAACTCAAGACTGAAGGACACAAAGTATGAATTTTGTTGTTGTTAACAAATAAATTGTATACATGTATTTTGTTCTCATAGTTCTCTATTTCTTTGATAATAGTTGAATTTTAAAATTATTTTTGCTGGTGTACATCTTTTTTTAGTAAATTTATGTGGCCATTTAAGCTTGGATAGACAGGCTTGTGGGCCCCAGTGTTTGGTTGCAATTTTGTCCATCCAGGCCAGCTTAAACTGGTTATGTTCTTCTTATCTTTTTAATCTCGGTTTTCGTCCCTGTACTTGCTCATTTGCTCAACCTCAACCTTTCCCTCCTCCCGTTGTCTTTTCCATCCCACCTCATCCCTTCTAGCTTCATTTTGACTTAGTATTTGTATACGAGCATATTTATTTTGTCACTCGTTTCCCTTTCATTTGTAATGTTAATTACAATATTTTGTATTGATCCTTGGCCAAATAAATAATGATAATCATACTCATTTAAATTCATGATAGCACAATAGAGTCATTCTATGCTGATGCCATCAAAGCATGTCTCCTTCATAGACCATGACATTCACCAATATAATCACCACAGCCATCAATGGTAATAATACACACTCCTAACCGTCCACACATTCTGATCCCAGCCACACTTATAGATCACTCTCGTGCAGACCTGATGAAATTTAAAAATCAAAGTCCGATCTGAATGTAAGCCGACCATTTTCGTAGAGCGGCTAAATTATGCCCAGCATGATGAATGGATGACTCACACAGCCGAACGAGCCAAGATACATGGTAGATATGCAGAATTTGACATTCATGACAACATGAGTTCAGCATCTTGAACATACCTGTCTAACGCTATAGCACAAACCACCCAGAAGTGGTTAGAAAAGGCCTTACTCGCGCCACCAAGATTTTTTGCTAAATACAAGTTAACCAGTGATCTCATTTACAAAACGTGCCTGTGAATAAATTACAGGCATGCAATAACACTCAATATTACAGATTTACAATCAGGAGGCCAGAATACAATTTACCCATGGGGAACTTGGATGTTGCCAGGGGAATTCATTTCACTCCTGAATTGATTGCACTCTGGGGAGGAGGCCGTCCAACCCAAACCCACGTTCCAAATACCGCCCCTTAGATGTAATTTTGATTTAACATGTCAACTAAATTATTACTCATAACCAAAGTAGTTGAGAATTGTAGGTAAGTTTTTTAAACAGTTACCCTAAATATCTCTGAAAATAACCGGAGCAAGTCAACATTAAAAAGGTAGAGCTTCTGATTTTCCAGATCTCATTTAAAGGATTCTTGTATTGAACAGAAAAGATTACCAAGCAGAGATTAGATTACTAAAAAGTTATTATTGGAAAAACAAACAATAAAAATACCAATGCAGAATAATCTTAAAAAGAAGTGAGTGCGTAAAATGCTCGCCCGTTCACCCATGTGGCCCTGATTTGATTCCCGGCTAAGGCCATATTGTGTGAGTAGAGTTGAGTGTTGGTGCTACAAGCGTGTTTCTTTATCTGGGCCCTCTGAATTTTCTCCATCCAAAAAAATCAAACACTTTTGATATCTGACTGTACTTCATGGTCATATATGGGTCAATGTGGCTGGCAAATAAAAGGCACCCTTGCTTCTCAACACATTGTAGCCGCGGCATTCTCAATTCAGTTTCTCAGCTGCAAGCAGAGATAATTAGCCTACCAAAATTAAAGGCTTTTAATTATTTCTTTCAAAAATGTGTTGAGTGCATTGTCAGATTGTTGGAGATTATGCATAAATATGACCACCTTCACAAAGTCGGCACCATGGTGTCAGCACATTAGCACTACGTTTATGACAGTTTTTACTTCTTTGGAAAAATTTTCCTTGAAAATGCATACATGCATTGAATTCTACATTTCTTCTTACGTGGCTGCAAGAAGCATAAGACACAGCCAAGAAAGACAGATTGATAATAGAAAACACAAGCCATATCCAAATAGCAGCTTGAAAACGTTGGGCTAGTTGGACTAGCTAGTCAAACCACACAGTGCTCAGCTGACATCTAGTTCGGGCCAGAGTTAAGGCTAGTCAACTCTAGTCACCCATCTAAACTTGCTCCCTGCTGCAATTCCACAATTTCCAATAAGAATATTAAATTAACTTAAGTGATGTAAAAGGACTCGTGTCTGACTCATGATTTTGGTGATTTGGACTGGACTGGAGTCACATTGGCAAAACCCTCGAACCCAAACTCGGATTCAACTGGTCCCAACTTTTTCCAGACAAAAGTTATATTAAATTTATAATTCGGTGAGGAAAATGTATGGCATGTACTGGAAGTACTCAACAAGATTCAGTACACAGAAAAAAAATATTGGATGTTTTGTGGTGTTTTTTGTCATGTCCAATGTCCTAGAATTGGACGTGAAAACCAACTAAAATACACACCAAAATTATGGCAACCAATTAACTAATTAAAATTAGATTAAGGTAATCAAATGTGCGCCATCCACTGATCAAATTTATTAATTTTGTACAGTTTAACTATTTTTCATAAATGACTTGTAACTTCGACTCTAACTGGAACCAAGTGACTCTGGACTTGGACTCAACACAAGTGACTTGAGACTAAAATTCAGACTTGACCCAAGGGACACCTTGTTTTAAATATCAACACCCCAATCAATTCAACTACAATTCTGTTAATCAAATGCTACATTTGTAAGCTCCAAGCGTAGATTCCAAAGGACTATTCCGTTATAGTATTGACTTAATTTGGAGGAAAAAATGTAAAAGTCACAATCTGTTTTCAAACAAGGCCATGATGTTTCTCAAGACTTATTTTCTTTTTCATGTTGAACAATTATCAGAAAAGAACCTATAACACTTATTGTTGAAGAGAAGAGGTTAAACAGGTGTTTCGGGTTCCCATAGCAAGCACACTTGTTTACAGGTTTCCTCAGGCTTGTGAGCTACAGTGATTAAGTTCACTTATGAGGCATCCTTGATTTTATTACCAGAAAGTGAAGGTTCAAACTTTGTACCCAGTAGTAAACTTGCAACTGTATTGACCCATTGGCATAAGGATAACCACAATCCCCAGCTTCCCTTTAAATCTTGCAACATGAGACCCCCAGAGTACTTTCACATCATTATCTACATCAACCCAGACAGTCCACCAACTGTGTGTCCCTGACACACTCCATGAAACACAGCAAATTACACTGAAATACTAATATCCTATATGGCTATCTATACTACCATGAGAAAAATTTCGGAAAACAGTTTGATGCAAATATGTTGGACAACATAAAATAGTGCAATGAAGTTTCAGGTTCATCATTATCTCATTACCCAATGTTAATCATGAGGCTTACTTGGTACAACAATTGTGCTTAATACAAAGTTCCATTTGAGATACTGTCATGCACTTTTGTGAAAAATGTTTTTAAACTAAACGCCTGTACATGTATGTTCTTTTATCTTCCAACACTATAATAATAAGATATACATGTAGTCTTATATAGCGCACGTATCTCCCCCTCGCCATAAGGTACTCAATCGTTTGAACAAACAGAACAATTTTAAGACAGGTTTTTTTTCTTCTGGATTATGAAACCAATTGATGTAGAACTTTACAAGGATTTACAAGGTACATTCAGCAGCCACTGCCAAAACACTCGGGCAAACCCGTTCTCTTAGCGATAACTGTAATTGGGTTCTTTTAAATGCATGACATAAGAGCACAAGACCTATGGCTTTACATCCCATTCAAAGGTAAAAGCAATAACGGTTAATAATGCACAAACCCATAAGAAAAAGTGAACAGCTATTTCCATTAATTTTTTTAGCAATTTTTATGATGAAAACAGGAGAAATTAAACGTAATGCTTCCCACTTTCCATTACTCCAAGTCTGAAAATGGTGATTATTCTGTTCTGATCAACAGCGGCTTTTTATTGCTGAAACTCAAGAGAATATAAAATAAATTTATTGTAATAGATGTTTTCTCTCAATAATGTAGCATCAATTATTTGACATCAAGATGTAAATTCAACATCTATTAAGATCGTTGCGGTACCCGCTGCAAAATTTTTGGATTCAAGCTGCCTTTAGCTATTAGGCAAGATCTGTGGTCTAGTGGTTGGACATTTGCACTAGAATGACAGGTTGTGGGTTCGAATCCCATTCGAATACTGTAACCTGTGGATTTTTTTCCCCAGGGATCAGGAAAGTACTGTTGTTGTTCATCTATTATTCAGTTAAACACTTAGTATTGAGATTTCATAATTTATTCAACATTTTGGGCCAACTCACTCAAAATATCACACAAAACGACCAGGTTGCAAATTCTATTGAAAATTACTGTCTAGAAAGCAATAACCATGGTGACAAGGATCCCATGGCAAGGTCCCTTAGTTACATTGGGGGCTACTCATGTGGTTAGCTCAGTAGGCATCAACAGCTGAAATGACAACCTACCACAACAATCCATAGCTATGGACTCTGCTATTGTACATAATACATACTGCATATTTGATCCACTCTATAGAGTAATGACAATATCATCTGTTTGTACGATGGAAAGAAACAACAAGTAAACTGACCTTCAAATGACGTTTCCCAGACAATGATGGCTTTTAAATTTGAAACACTTTAAAAATCACATGTACCAATTTGTGATTTGATGAACTCTAATTCCACCCATTCAATTCATTCAATTGTACATTTATTTTTGTATGCAATTCACAAAGTTAAGTGCTAACAGTTAAGCAGTGAAGAGAGATTTAAGGGGACACCGTGTAAATCATTTTGGGGTGGTTTTTTTAGCAGTGGTGGCTCCAAGAAAATCTGGTTGGTCTATGGATATGGGATGAGATTTGAGGAATGTGAAAGTTCCCGAGTTCCCCGTTTTGAGGGACCCAGAACCTCCCGTTTACAATTCAGGAGGTTTACAGACTTGTCACCAAGAAGGTTAAGGTTTGACAAAAAAAGCCTAAGAAATCACATGCCTGAAAGATTTGTCTTATATCCAGTCCTTTATTGAACAATACACAGTTGACTTTTGCGTAAAGTTGTAACTGAAGACAACAAATGATAAATTACCAACTTCACTTGAAAATATTGTTTTGCATATCAATTGGCTTGCATTATTTTCAATTGATTTGGATGAGAATTAAAATGCATCATAGCAACCTAAAATATGTGGTGAACAAATGATAAAGTTTCTCAATCTCCCTTCTCAAGTATACATTGCTCAGCCATGCAAGAAACCTCTTTAATGTTGTCTCCTCATGAAGAGCGAAAGAGTGGTTTAAGCGCACTGGACCCAAGCTTGGTTTCATTACCAGAAATATAATAATCAACTTTTTCTGAAGAGAAATGACCTTGAGCATGGGTTTAAAGACCACTGAATATAACCAGTGGGTGTTGAACACACGTCTAGACCAATTTGTAGTGTGGGGCTGCATGAATGTAGACTGCTACTGTGCTGAAATAGAGGTGTCATCTACATTGTACGGGTACCATACACATCACTGCATCCATGGTTGAGAAGAGTTCAGATGCTTCTATACAGTGTTCACTGTCGTGGTCTTAGTGTTTACCCTACACCAACAAATTATTTTAAAAACTGTAACCAAACTATTCTCTACCCCCAATATAATCATCACATCAGTTAAAGAGGGTCTCCAAGGTCCAAGGTTTAAGACCCACTCATTATGCCTGTAGATAGAATCCTTAGGTAAACAGGGTGGGAGGAATTGCAAGTCTCCAACCTCAAGACAAAATGGTTTGAAAATGACACTGTGTTTGATATTCTTCAAGTGCAATTTATGTCCAAATACAAAAACGTTCCATGATGTCACTTTCCAAATATATGATCTGTACATTTTTGCACAGGAATTTTTCAATCCTACATTTTGATTATATTCAATCAAAACAGCATTGAATTTAACCTTTTGACTGGCACAAAAAGTCCTCTTCGGAATGTACAGACCCATTTGATTTTGAAGTCGGATGATGTCATGTTTCATGGCATTTGACACCATTTATTGGAAAATGAGTGCATCACAAAACTGAATCTGACCTAGAGCCATGAAAGTCCATGTACACAATGTATACATACACGGCAGAAGTGGCACAGCATTATTGGAAAGTATGTTGTAAACTTGACAGAAAACTCAATTTATAAGCTTCAGATGGATAACAACAAAATCAACACAATGTTACGTGAATTAAAAAGACCAATGGGGAATGTCCTGATCCAAGTGATCAATGCAAACACACATTATTTCAGATCTTTATCGATAATCAAACTTAAACTTATATTATAGCCCTTTGCAGTGCACCACACAGAGCCAATTATCAAGGAATAAAACCATAGAAAATTCCTGTGGAATTTTATCCCCACCGCACCACCAACCCATGTTCTTTTCACACTTATACAGTTTTCCTGTGGAAAATGAACACTCAGTAGGCTAACCCCGTGGTTATCTCGCTTAACTCCAACTCCCAACCAGAGGAAGCCATGTTTCCCGGGAAATTGACATTTCCCCAGGAGTTTGCCAGGGTTAGCAATTCAAGAGTGAAATACTTGTAGTTTGAAAGGGGCTTTCATGACCAGCAGGGCACATTTTAAAGAGCTGTACATTACTACCACTCGTCATGTTTCTGTGCTGCGCCAGGAAGCAGTCACAAATATGAACAATAACAGTACTGGTAGGCAGCTTAACCCAGCAAAACAGTTCTGCTTTAAGGACGGAGGAAGGAAATTAGAATAGAAGGAAGTTTGTTTGCCTACCAGCTGCATGAAATTTAAAGTGTTTAAAGTGTCCAACAGGGCTCACCCCCAACACTAACCTAGCTTAAATTGTGTAGTAAAAACTGCCATGGGCTATTAAACACCACTTCTCAACTTGCCCTGTGGGCTACTAAAAAATGTTCCGCCCTACTTATTTATAATGCTCATATCTCTTCATTTTCAACTGTGAATAATAACTTTCAAAAAGTGTTCCTTTATGTTTGAGTGATTGCATGTAATTTTATTTGACCAATAAACTTGTTGTGATCACTACCATTCATATACCAGAAAGATAGAGTTTGACAGTACATGTTTGAAATCGGGGCTACTAAAACTTCCTGGGGGCAAGTAAAATGCACAGTTTTCTAGCCAAGTAGGCTAATTTTTTAAAAGCTTAAGCACAAGGCCTGTCTAATATCTTCACAACATGTGGTCTGCACTAATACTGCTAACATATGGTGACCATGTTGCATTCTATTTGACTCCATACCAAAGTTCAATATGTGTGCGCGTGTGTGTTTTGTTTTCTTCTCATAATGAGCTGAACGAAATCAATTATCGAGAACACTTTTCAACTAATGAAGCCATTCATTAATATTGCACACATTTTTACTTCAACATTGGGTTAATTAGAAACAAAATAACCGTTTCAATTATGGATTTAAATCTTGCGAGAGAATTTAAAAACATGTCAGCTGAGGATGTGTAAAACAATTTTAATGAAAACCAAAACAAGACATACATTTAAAAGTAGAATTATTATAAACCCACAAAGAAATCAGAGGAACTAAAGACGCTTTGTCCGATTTTTGGCCGATTTGACCTGAAATTTAGGTTTAAATTTTTAGATTATTATTTTATAGATTAGAGAAAGATGCAAGCTTTTGTTTGCATTGGCCACAAAAAAACTGCCAATCATTAGTGGTAGTTATTTAACAACTGAAAATGAATTATTGTCAGGATTTTGACATTAGTTCACATCCATCAGCCATGTACAAACAGTTTTGCATATTACATTTTGGGCATTGTCTGTGGCATATGCCAAAGGTTTAGTATGTTTTTTATTTGGAAACAGCATCATCTGTTTTTTATTATTTAAAAATCACATCACAAATTGGGCCAAGTAATTTTACTCAAAGTCAAGGAATTTCTATTGTCTGTACAAACAATAAAATAGATAAATAAATAACACATGCTTCAACTAATATCCTACAAGAATTATGCAGGTACAGGGACATGTATAAGTAGTACATGTACATGTACATGTACAGGCATGTAAATGCAGAGCTCTACAAAATGAGCTACACTCATTTCATTCATTACAATTAACATTGTATAATTTTTTTATTTTTTTATAGAAACTGTTTTACTGGGAAAAAAAACAGTTTGTAAAGCCAGTGCTAAATACTATATGCTCCAAACTCTAAACCAATTTATGATGCCTGGCAGACCCGCCTTGTTTATGACTGCACAGTTGCCAGACCCATCCATAAAATATTGTCAGAACCTAAATGTTATCATCTACAGAATTACCAATTAAATTTATTTAGATTTATTAGATTGGCTGCTACATTTAGAAATTAAAAAAATTTGTTTTAGATTTAGCAGACCCACCCTCTGACGACTGCACAGATGATGGTTTAGATCCACCTAGAACCCAATAATGGTGTCAAATACTAAACATTATTGACTATAGATTTACAAAATATATTTTATTTCATGTACATGTATAGTTGGTATACTGCCTTTAGAAAACGATAAAGCTATTTTGATAATATATAAAGTAGACCCACCTTCTTATCATGACTGCGTGGTTGACTGTATGTCTGAGAGAGACAGCAGTGATGATGGAGCAGTGATAGAGAATGCCTACTATGAAGGTGAGACACTCATCCTCGCTGCTATAGTGAATGCAATATGATGAGACGGGGTTCACGTCAATGATGCGGGGAATACTAATGAGGGCTAGTCCATTGTGTCTGGAGGGGGGGACAGCTTGGTGTGTTGGAATGGGATGGGCTTGTGTTTGGATAACAGTTAATTGGGGTTAGTCTATTGTGTCAATGGGGGAGGCTAAATGAACACACAGTCCTGTACAGGGCACGATGAACGAGTATTCTTCTGTTTTTTCATAAGTCTATTCACTACTGAATCCTGAGGTTGCACTGTGTACAACATTTGGAATGTTTGCCAGACTGCTTCATTAAGTATGATTTGATTAAATTAATAACAGACCTGTACACATTTCAAGCAAGCAGTTTGTAGCATCAACAGGAGCATTTATGAAAATGTGGTCAGGATTCTTGTATTCCTTTCTATAGTACAATAGCCCCCCCCCCTAAGGTTGAAATAAAAATACACAAAACTGTTTCTAGCTTACTCACACTATAAACTCTCAACTGCTCCATAAAACTAATTATAATATCTAAAAAGGAAGCTTGTAAGTTGGCATTGCATTGGTATTGCACAACTAAATCACTAATATTACCACATTTTCCATGTTCACTTTATGCATGCAGTATGAAACCGAAAATTCCTTCTGAAAGGTTTCATGAAAAGCAGACAGAACTGCAGAACATGTCTGATGACCAATCACAGTTTCCTGTGGATTTGTTCTGCATAATTTGAATGCATGGAGTACACAGT
The DNA here is from genome assembly GCA_010994315.2 of Pisaster ochraceus. NCBI lineage: Eukaryota > Metazoa > Echinodermata > Asteroidea > Forcipulatida > Asteriidae > Pisaster > Pisaster ochraceus. Next base: position 13,386,379 of record CM021530.1, read on the forward strand.
ACTATAACTGCTGCAGGGCGATGGGCAGTATTTAATTAGTTGAGCATCATAGCATATAGTGAAATTTCTGACTATTAACTAACCACCTTGGAATGTTTACATAGCTGAATTTAAAAATAACCCACAGAGTAGTCCATGAACTGGTTTTATGATCAATGTCATAAACAATTACAAAAGGGTGAACCGGAAATCTCTCCTTAATCCAAAACAAACAAAATGGTCTATAGCCTAATGAAGAAATCTTTTTGATTGATTTTAATAAGATAGGCCTACATGCCTACATGTACAAATCATCATCTCATAGCAACCATGTCCAAGCCATTGGCCAGTACTGGGTACAAATTTTCACCTCATATCAACCATGTCCAAGCCATCAGCCAGTACTGGGTACAAATTGTCACCTCATAGCAACCATGTCCAAGCCATCAGCCAGTACTGGGTACAATGGAGATTCTAAGCACAGAAAAATTATGCTTAACAAAAGATACAGTCACTATTTGGTGCTTTGCAATTACTTACAAAATTTGATTCAAAAGACTTGATGCTGTTTTGCTGATGTCAGAATGAAATATTTAAATCTGAGATTACTTTGGGTTTTTCCCAAACCAAACATTTCAATTTGAATGTGCAATGTGTGTTTTTATTAATGGTTATAATTTTTTCTTTTTCAATAATTGGGTGTCAGCCATATTTTAAGTCTCTTCCTGTAAGGTACACGCATCAATCAAAAAAGTCATGCTTTCTCTTTTGAGTTGAACACAGAAAAATTTGCTCAAGTGGGATTTGAACCTGAGTCTTCTGGATTAACGTGCCAGCTCTCCCTATTTTGTCAGGGGCTTTGTTCGAGGGTGCCTTGTAACTGCCTTATAGCCAGGGATCACACTAAAGTGCATTCTTTTTTGATAAAAACTATTACTTATCGAAAGTTTAGTCTCACAAACGTTGCCAAGCTTGACAAGATTGAAGCGATGTTTTGAAAGAGTACACTCTTCCAGCAAACCAAAATGGCGTCCATGTGGCTTATTTGTATCACTAAATCTTTTAACAACCATTAATTGGTAATTATTCAAGTGCATACTTGAAACCATGTCGTGATGATTCTTTTGTACCTTGATTGCCTGGTTACAGTCAATATAGTTTAGCTCCACGGTCAATATAATCAATATGTTTAATTGCCAGGCAGTACAAAAGATCCCCATATGATATGCAGAATAATACTTCAGCTAGTATGCCAAAAACAAATTGAGATGTACGCAAAATTTAGCCGAACAATCACCTCAAACTGAAGTCAAATGCTTTAACATCTATTAAATTCCTGTGGTACCAACTGCTAAAATATAACTGCCTCTAGCCAACAGGCTAGCTCGGTGGTGTAGTAGAAAGACATTTGCTCTAGAATGGCAAAGTTCATGGGTTCCAATCCCAACGAAGAAATAATAAGCCTGTGGATTTTTTAAAATAGGATTCAGGAAAGTATTGAGCAAATTTAACATCTATTAAATCGCTGCGGTACTCGATGCTAAAATATAAGATTTGAACTGCCTCTAGCTACTGGGCAATCTCGGTGGTCTAGTGGTAAGACATCTGCTCTAAAATGGCAAAGGTCCTGGGTTTGAATCCTGCCCGAGTAATATGACTGTAGGCTTTTCTTCACAGGATTCTAGAAAGTACCGTGTACACTGTGCTTTACACACATTGGTGTATGAATACAACCAAATAATATTCTTTATCCCCGATGCAAATAACACACCTATCAAATGCTTTGAACACGCAAACTTCCATATGATCTTCAGACATAATTATATATTGAAGAAGTGTAAGCAGCGGCATATAGTACTTGTAATACTTACAATGCATAAAGTATTATTTTTAAGATATGGAAAACACACTTTGGTTTAAGTACATTCTACTTCGTTCCATTTTGCCATCAAATATTGTGCTACAGAGAGCTTCTAAGTGCATAGCTTTGCTTAGCATAAAAAATAGCGTTTCAACACCTACACAAACAGGGCCCACTTTTTAAAGCTGTTAAGCGGAAAATACTGTTTAGAAAATGTCTTTGTTCTTGGTTTGTTTTTTTTGCGTGTGTTTAAGTGTGAAGTTTTCCTTCCTGTAATTTTATTGGAATTTGCTCAGAAAAATTAGCGCTCCCTGCCCCTCTCCTTTGATTTTTGAACTAGCAGTGTTATTTCCTCAAAGGCGACACCCGGGCCTGCATGGTTCCCAGCAAAGACAAATAAAAATTAAATGTGAAATCAACACTGAAGTACCAATGCCGCAGAAAACCAGCATAAAACCAGTCAGTGTTGTGACATAAAATACATGACAACACAGACTGGATGAAGGCTGATTATCTTTGTTGCTACGCATCTTCCATTGTATTGTTGGATCCATCCAATGTGTGACGTCACAGTGCTGTTTTTATTTCTAGGCACTTGGTGCTTTTTAAAAAATTCTGCATTTATGCCCAGCGTGACACTAACCTAAGTGTGTTTTTATTTTTACAAGAAAACAGAATTATCTGTTGCAAACTGCTTACCAGCCGAAGGACCTACGGTATCAATGCAAAAAATTTGTAATGGCCTGACGTTTCAACCCAAGCAGAGTCGTTCTCCAAAGGCCTTTTATTTTTTACATTGTGTAACAATTTATATTGAGTTTCACTCAATTAAATATAACCATTGCGCACTCATTTACCTTTCTGTAATACCAAAATAATAATGTTAATTTCGTTCAAGTTGATCTTCAACCACTTAATTACATTGCCTCAGGTCACTATCAGAGTGCATCCCTGAGTGTAATGTTGACAAGAAAACCCAACACCAATCTATACCATTTAGCACGCCTTCCAGCATTTTACATTAAGCATTGATTTTCTCCACAAGAGAAATTTCACACCCCCGAAAAGTTGTTTACTTGCTCATAAAAAAATCCCCAAGAGAATGAGAAACAAAGGAGGTTTGGGAAATGTCAAATCAGAACAAATTTCTACATGTACATCTGAGACATTACAGAAATTCAATTTATATCTCGGTCTTGAGATGTTGGGGTCATCTCAAATGCCACAGGAGACAAGTGGAGGTTGACAATAATAAAAGCGGAGCAGAAATTGATTTCCCGCAAGATTTCAGAAAAAATGTTAACCATTCCCAGTAGATGTACACCAGTCAGCTAGGGTCAGCATTTAAACTCCTTCTTTTTCACATACTATTCGGAATGCAAGAGCTTTCAAGCTAGTGTGTGATATAAATACATGTGAAAAAAAAGGTTAAAACTTTTATTCAGTGTATTCTGGAGTGTTCCATCTTCTTTGATCTAATCTGGTTATCTGACTTTTGTTGTCTTTTCCCAGGGAAATATAAACAAGAGAAATACAGACTTTAGCATGTATTTACCCACTCTTTAACAAAACACTATTGAGTCCATGCACATAACCTTAAAAACCCTTCACATCGGGATTCTGAAAAGAACAAAAATCTAAAATATTTTTTTGAACTTTTTGTAGCTTCTTGAGAAATTGTTCTCCCTATGCAGGCAACAAAAATTAGGGCACTCCAAAGATGTTCCGCTCACAATAAACCGTCTGCCATAAGTCAGTCCAGAAAAATGTTGCATGTATACACATCATGCGACGTAACTGTCAAACCAACAAACCTTGTTTTGCAAATAAATATCAATTTTTGGTTGGCAAAATGACTGAATTTTAGTCCACCTGTCATTTACAAATTCTTTTGGAACGCCAAACCCTCCTACATCCCCCACCACAACCCACCCCCCACCCCGATGCAGAATGTTTTTCTTCTTTTTCTTAGCTATTAATTTTGTTTTTGTTGGGAGGAAACTCTGTCTAATAAATACCAACATTGTAAAGCAATCTGGGATAGACCAACTGGCCTGAGTAAACATCGGGTAGGGGGAAAGAGGATGAAGACATGATGTTCAGTTTCAATCCTACACATTCTCAGATTCCCAACAAATATGAAGAACATATTTTGCAGCCTGTCATTATTAAATCCAATTCCCACTCATTTTACACTTCATTAGCGAATAACCATGCATGTTTGGGCTTTGTAGATGACATACATTCTGCAGTCTCATCGGCTGTGTAAACATGATGGAGAGAAAACGCTCTACGATACGATACGTGATGCAAAACAAAATCCGCACAGGATGGACCCAAGGGACTTTCCATAATGTCAAGCCCCTTTGGGGCATTATGAATCATTTTCATTCAGGGAATTAATATTATTTCTTTGCTTAGCACAAGTGGGTTTTTTTTTTTTCCTAATGAAAATTAAGTATTGGGCATCTGATCGATTGATGATACATCTAAAAAAGTTCGTGTGAGATTTAAAGACTTGCCAAGAGAAAGTGTGGTGAACTGAATGGATCAAATTGAATTGAATAATTTTGGGGTTGAACAAAGAAAAACAGAATAAAGCGGGACTTGGACCTGCAACATCTGTATTAATGTGCCAAGTTTTCTACCAACTGAGCTGTCTAGCCCTAATGTTGGGTGGCAGTCTTCCTATTTTGTCAACATCCTTGTTCAGGGCTGCAGTCAGAAGCAATTCAACCTGTAACTGCCATCTTACCAGGGATCACAACCTCATTTACGACACAGCCTGGGAAGCAGCAGCAGAGGGATCACCTTAAGGGAATGTGACTTTATATTAACACTTTCTAATTTGATTTGTACATTTAAGTACACACATATTTGAGAATTGGAAGAACTTTGCAAGAACTAACTTTCTTGTTCAAGAAATCTTGGGAGATTTTGTGTGTGTAAATATGCGGGCCATTTGGAATGGAAATCTGAACACAAATCAACTAATAATATAGCATCCTAAAATAAATACATGTATTTTACCCCTTCAGAACTTATACATTATATTTGCCCCATCCCTGTAAGTCCTAGTTGTTTATGACAGTTATGAAAAATGTCTCCCTGATATATTTAGAAATCCTTGACCTTCCCCTTGACTTTGGAACTCAACCTTTTCAACCCCAGTGTCCCGACAGATTTACTACTGTTTATTTTAAATATCAAACTTTTACAGACACTGTGTTTATTACAAATGTGCATTATTCACCTACAAATTACAAAGGTGGTGACAGATATTCCATCATGAACTGAATTCATGAGCTCAACAGTCTGCTCAGAATGCATGCATAAGTTGGGCCAAGTTAACAAAAAACACCAGTTGATCACCCTAGCCTGCACCTTTTTTGAAAGCTGCATCCTTTTTAAAACAATTATTATTATTATTATTTTGTCCCCCAAAATGGTAAGTTTGTCACGTATTTTCACTACATCTTGGCACCATTCTTTCGATTGATTTAATTTACCCATATTACTTTAAACTTTGAAGTTATACAAAGCCAGCACCTTTTTAGTCTTGCTCTTTCCTCCTTGAATAGAAAGAAATAATACAAATTTAAAAATAAAAAGGCCTTCATTCTCCTCATTTGAAAGAAACACCAGGATAATCAAATCGTGTATGTTTTTACTTAATTGCCTTATATTGCTTGACAGAAAATAACAACCATCAACTTTGCCATGTAATTCACATTATTCTGACTGACTGGTGCTAAGCTATTCACTTAGCAAAAAAATTTTGTACTGATTTCAACTTTTAAGATTGGACCATGCCCTTACCAAGACGAAGCCTGTTAATATCAGTGCCAACTGAGTGTCACTTAAAGCAGCACCAATAACGTGAAGAAGGTCAAAATATTTAATTTGTATGTAGATCTCTGCCTAGAGACTTTGGAGTCAAAGACTATCCTTAAAAACATATACATCTCCGCTTTGAACTTCTAGTTAACCATTAAATGAACCAATGAGGACAAGATCAGCATAGCCTTCCAATCCATCGCAAGTCACTTCAGACATTCATTAAAGCTATGTAAATAACATACCCCTGAACCAATACTCCAAGAGCACTAACTCATAGGCTGCAGACAAATAACATGAAAGCCGGCCAGCAGAGCCAGACTTGAGGACAATCTGTTGACATTGTGCACACAGCTTAGCTGGGTTTTCTTTTTATACAAAAGCATATTAAGAAAATATTGCTGGCTTGATTTTTCACAACGATTTTAAAGCAATATTTAAGAGGGGGTTGTTGAAACATGCATTGGTTAAGGGTGTTGTATTGACAGGTCAGTAACAGGCGCGGCAAATAGCTTTTCTCCTGTTCAACTCATGAACACAAGATATCCACTGGAAGAAAAACCAGTTTCATCCCTCTACTTTCTACTTACAGGGGGGAGAGTCACTGCTGACAAAAAGTCTGAATCTGATCTAAATGTTTGGATATATGTTGAAATTATGGCATTGCAACCTTTTGTCAACCCCTGGAGTTACAGAGCTTCTGGGAACAGTATCCTCAGTACTAGAGAAGTCAATTGAAAATCAAGATTTTTTTACATCTCAAGAAAATAACAGCTACTTTTTCACAAGGCAGACATATAAAAAAACTGAATTCATATAAAAATTTCTCATCCCTGGCTATTGGTAGCAAAATTAGTACATGAACAGTTTATGACGTTATTAAACATAAGGCCTACCATGAACTCAATCTGTGCTAATACAAATTTTCATTAAATACAAACGTTTGTTGTACTTTTATTCAGGTACCAAATCAAGTAAGTATTGCATCCATGAAAACTATTTCGTACACTGTTCCTGTTCTTCCTGTGTTTGAGTCCTTCTCCAATATTCCCAATTACTTCTTCTGTCTCCCAACCCGTATTGTGGCACTCGAGAGACTGGCAGCTCCCATTGCAATAACAAAATATTTCTCCATCTTCACTGATAATAATAGAGAATTTAAGGTTGAAGAAAGTCCTGAACATGTATAAGTGATCAAAACAGGCAGTCTGTAAACCTTGAAGCAGTGTGAAACACAATGCTCCAAAACCAGATTTGAGAAGAGAGAGAAAAAAAAACCACCAGACCAACAGCCCCTCTTTAATTACAATTCTCTAAAAGATATATTAACAGTTTACAAGTCAAAGCCGGGTCTAACTAAGAGGTTCAATTAAAGCACACATTACCTTTCAGCAATCTAGTCATCTGGTCTCATCTCATCTGAAACTTTGAACCAAGCATCATTGCACCAGGAGCTGATCAAATCATACCAGAACACCTAGCAGGAAAAACAGGATTATTGCTTACAGGGTGGCTACAGTAATGGTTACAGTGTATGCTTTGTATTTCTGATTGTTTTTGTATCCCCTTAAGTCGCGTCCCCTTCAGATGATCCCTCTGCTGCCCCTTCCCAGGTTGTATCATGAACTTGGGTGTGATCCCTGGCTACAGTTAGAGGTTGAATGGTTTCTGACTGGTACCCCTAACAAAGATACTGACAAAATAGGGAGACTGCTTACATTAGGGCTTAGATCTAGATCAGTTGGCTGAGCAGCAGCACGCTAATCCAGAGGTCGCACGTTCAAGTCCTGCTCTTTGTTTAACCCCAAATCATTACAAATCTACCCACTCAGTTTCCCTTGTGGTTTATTACTTGTTTTTGTATCTTTCAAAACTTACTAAATGCAACAATTGGCTGGTGAAAGTAACCAGAAGAAAAATTTCTTGTAGACAGGGTGTAGCGACCTTGGAGGATTGGGGATTGCAGGCTGGGGATTGAGTTTGTCACCCACCACCAATAATTCTTCTTAGTCAGAATTTTGAGCCTCATACATGTAGTTGGCAAATGAAGCACTAAATCTGTCGGCTGACCAAAAATGTAACTTATTAATAAGTATACTAATATGCAAAGGAAAAAAGTTTGAACGCTTTTGACTTTGATTACAGTGGGCTTCTGTGCTACTCTTTCTTGAAAAAGAGGAGAATATTGGTAGTCAGCAAGTCGGCAAACTGGCTTCCATTAGTTCTATACATCCTCCGAAGGATTCAAACTGCCTCTAACTACTGGGCAATCTCAGTGGTCTCATGGTAAAGCATCTGAGAAACAGTGTTTATGGGTAAAAACAAATAACAATCATCCTCCAAAGGAAATGCCAGTCAGAATAATGACTTCCTCACACCCAATGGAAATGCCCACGCTACGCCCCCCTACTTTCAGTTCCCTCATGTACCTAACAAAACAAAAACAAACATTTTTGGTGGGTAAATCACCAAAAGGTGCATAGCCCAATGCAGTGGTGCATACTACTTTAAATATTCAGAGAGAATTTATTGAAACGACAATTCTTCCTCCAATTGGGCGAAAAAGTGGCTGGATGCATCATATAGAGTCTAAGGCAGTTCTTCTACATAACATGAATTCATCCCTATATTAATAATTAATCAAACAAAACTTGTTCATCATTTTACAACTAGGAGTAACAATTGCAGTGAAACTTCACAGGTTACTTTGGAGACACACATGTGTCTTGAGTGAACCTTTGAAAATAAGAGTGAACCTTGACTTTAAAAAAACCATAGAACCGTCCCTTTAATTTCACCATAGGAATTTGAACATGAAACACTCAAGTGTTAATTGCTTCTGGCAATTTGAGCTGATAGGTGGAATGTTAGCTGGTTGAAATTGACTTTGACACCTATAGGTGTGCAAGGGTCTGGGGCTTGGTGTTATGAGCAGTTACCGGCCTCCCTAGTATTTGGCTTTCACTTTGGGATCGTATCAGAGGTGAGAAGGGTATTTTAAAGATGATCGAAAGGAGATGGCTTCATTTTATTTACATGGTTATTGACTGCCTTGCCTCGAGGACACAATTAAAGCGACTGACAAGGCCAGGATTGGAACCTACATTCTGTAAATTACAGGACTTGAGTACACCACCCTAGACAACTTAGCCATGACACCTCACTAAAAGTAAATAAATGGGTCTTATATTTCAAACACATAGTGTGGAGAGAAAAAAACAAAGAGCACTTTGAGACACTATCGGGTGTAAAGACTATAAAGACTGCGTATTCTTATTACACTCATTATTAATGGGAGATCAGCATTGATTGGGAGGACTGGATAAGGAAAAGAAGTAGAAAGAAGGATGCCTATGACATCCTCCGACAAGATGTAGGTGCTTACTTGATAGTCCAGTCACTTGGAACATATTGGAATGTACTAGAGCACTTGCAAGTTACTTCTTTAGCGAACTTGACATACACGGACTACAGCAATCATTGGAAAGGACTTTCCAGCCGAGTTCAGAAATGCTGCAATCTCATTTTCCAAATTTTGTTTACTCTTTTTTGCATGGGACCGCTGGCAACATTACTGGATTAAAAAAGACTGGTGAACGAGATGAGGCGGAGAGGGGACGAGGAACTATAAAGGATGTATGCGGATCAAATGATTAAACAGATGGGGAGCAATTGATTTAAGAATGCGGCAGGCTACTAGCAGGGGATTTGATGATTACATTAAAACGGGAGGGCCTCTCTGAGGAGTTTGGAGAGAAATAGACGTGCATACAAGTACAGGAAAATTGGAAACGCTGGAAGGAGTAAATGATTTAAGAAACTAGTATAAAATGGCAGGCCTTAAATTTCACAATTTTGGGGGCAAGGCCACTCTGGCCTTAAATGGAGCCAAATTTTCCTAAAAGGGCACCGCGGCCATGAGGTAAGGCACTAAGACCAACTTGCATCTTTAAAAAAAGGGCAAAAGGCCATAAGAACAAAACATTATGAAACAATCTCTATTCAGGTTCTGACAGCTGTTATAATGAAGCAGGACAGCAGGTGTAGGTCTCACATTACTTTCACTTCCGTCTATAAAATTCTTCAATCCCTCCTCCCTAGGTTTATTTATTAAGATCCTTCCTCAGCCTGAACAAAATCAAACATCATATGGCCGGTACCCCCATGTAAAGCATGACACTGTCCAGCCTTCAGCAGCAGCAATCAGAACTCATATCGACAATCAACTCCATTCACAAGAAACTGATTGAGTTAGTAAAACTATCCCCACACAGTCTACAGTTGCAACTCCCACAACTATATAGTCCACTTAATCGATGATACAAGGTACAGCAGAGGTAATTGTTGACAAGTCAAATGTCAGAAGGGTGCTGATAAAAAGTACAGAGTGTTTTCTGCTATCTAATTCTAGCCACTATAAAACCCAGCCCAACCCAGTAAATGTAATCTCTCATCTACCATTAGAGTCAAGTGTAGTGATTAATACCAGTCTGTGCTTATCATGGAATTTTGCCATCACGGGCAAAACCTTTCGCTCACAGGATAAGCACTAAATTTCTGCACTCACTGTGTAAGCAGAGATGGCTCAAGTATGCATGCCTATGTGAAATATGCTTGTTAAACAGTAAGTGCAGATTTTTCTGGGTTATTTGTTTTCGCATGCGATAAGCAAATGAAATTGTGCCCCAGAAATATTTTCGACATTTTCAAATGTGAGATCGTTAAATTAAAGAGCAATGTATACGAAACACAAGCAATGTGAAAATGTATTTCACTCACTTCACTTTAAGTTGTATCTTGATGCGTTAAGAAAAAAAGTAGTTCAAATTAACAACATTTTATTTTAAAAAACAACAAATATTTTTCTGACATACCAATCCCCATAACGCTTGGAGGCAGACTTAAAAGCGTTTATCACTTTGAGAAATATAAATGTTCTTATCAATGCAAATGGGACAAGAATGCACAACACTGTAAAAAAAGGAATAGGTTACCAGGCTGGGGTTTTTTTCTATCAAAATAAATGTAGATGCTTCCTACATATTGTTTTCATTTGGGGTGCAAAAAGGAAAATTTGCTAGAATGGGACTTGAACAAACAACCTCAGGTTTAACGTGCCGGTGCTCCACCAACTGAGCTGTCTAGCCCTATGTTGGCGGTCTCCCCATTTTGTCAATATCTTTGTTCCGGGGCGCCAGTCAGAAGCCATGCAGCCGTTACCTGCCATACTAGTTTAGTTACGTAACAAAAATAATATGCAATATCTTCATTTATTTGGATTCGAAAAAACCAAACCTCATAACCCATGATTTACCAAAAATGATCCAGATGAACTTCTTTAATGACCAACAAAAAAGATTAAAGATCAACTTACCATCAAGACTCTCCAATCTTAAGTTGTGATCTGGTACAGCCTCTTAACTCCAAAGGGGTCTCCTTATCCCAAGCTTAGCTGTGCAGACACAAGTCTCAAGTGCATGTACATCACCTCCTTGGTTCACTGTGTAGACAGCAGCCCACAGCCCATGGCTCATTCCCTGGACATCTGGAGTAACCCAGGCCTGTGTGGAGTGTTTCACATCACACAGAGTATTAACATTTTGGTCAGTGTGACCATGGATTGACCCACAGTGATGTGTACTGCTACTGTTTGGTGACCATGTAGGAATATGTGTGACAGTAAAGGTTTAAATGTACTCTACCATCCTTGAGTGACCCACTGACATTAAAAACTTGCCTCAAGCATCTTGCCTTGAGCTTTGAGGTCTACATGTGTATGGAATCACTAGTCCACATTACATTGCACTGATACATGTACAATGTACAAAGATGAACATTGTACAATTGCTTCCTGCAGAACCTACAGACAGTGTACAGAGCACTGTGGTACTTGCCTAAACATCCTCTGTTTAATTTATTGTAACCATAGAGTAAGGACCAGCTTGCTCTATGTTGTAACCAAGGCCCAATTTAATGGCCCTGCTTACTGTGAATCAGGGAATCCTGCACTTATGTCAAGCGTATTTTACAGGTTAGCAGGGGGTCTTTGGTTGTGGGCGTGCGTAATCCATGCTTAATACTAGGCATTCTTTGCTTACACTGCTAGCACAAAAATTTAGTGCTTGGCCTGTAAGCAGAGAATGGTGATCACAAGCGCAGGATTCGGTGGTAAGCAGAGCCATGAAATTGGGCCCAGATCTCTCCTACAAAAAAGCACATTTTGATTATCTGTATTAACCATGGTGTAACTCTATGTGTGCTCCAAATAAAGAGGCACTTTTTTATTAAGTGATGTTAACTTTGTGGAACACAAACTCCTGCAACATTGGAGCGCTGAGAAAATTTAACATGAAGAGCAGTTTGTCTGTAGATTTTGAGGGGAAAGGTTGGGGGAGGGGGAAGGTCCACGGGAAGGTCCAAGGGAAGGGACCCTGGAGTAACTATGGATGCTGTACCGCTCTCGATCCCTTCCTTTATAAGACATTTGTACTAATCTAAGGTATGGCCTTTAGCCATCGAGAAAGACTCTGCTAGAGCCGAAACGTCAGGCCACTAACCATAGGTCGTTTTGGTTGGTTAGCAGTTTGCAACAGCTAATACTATTCTTCAATCTACGGTGTAGGGCGTTAAATTCAAAGTGAACGTGCACAGAGGATCTTAGGGTGGTACTGCATTCTATAATTACACCTGATCCCTAAAGTAAGTCATCTACGCACAAATTGTGCCCCCCCTTCCCACACAAGCACATTAATGGAGACAAGTTCCCTGAAATTCAGAGCATAAGATGTACATCATCAAAAAGTGACTACAGTGACTTCACATCCAATAACCTAAGGGGCTTACAGTAATTATTGGAGAATATATAGATAAACATTTCTGAGCTAAAATATCTAGGGCCACACGTAATGCCTAACTCTACATGTCCATGGACTTGGAAGGACCAAGTTGGAAAAACTATGCAAATCACAAAAGAAGAATGATATAGAACTTATATCAGTATAACCATGGAGGTAGAAATACTTACACAGGTATGAAGAGGCTAATTTGATTGACTCAGTGTGAACTTCTGAATGGTAAATATATGAACCATAATCCAATTGGAGACGCCGTCCATGCCGAATGTGTACTTTCATATACAATATACAATGTCCCGCAATAGACATGCAATCAGTCCTTTATACTTTAATCTGTGTACTAACCCCCAAAGGCCACTCTACACAAGTATCAACAAATCACAGAAAAGGCCGGCTTTCCTATTTGCTATCGTTATCAACTGATGCTACACACTCACGATAAGCCATTAAAGGAACCATAACCAGATATTGGTTGTGTGACCGTCAAGAGCTCGTGGAGTGTTTGTTTAGTAGTGTAAGGCCAGACATGTTATATTTGCAAAATAGATTAATTTATAAACCGCACACATTGATCCGTGTCATTTGATTGGTGGAACACGTGTCATGTGTCATACTTTATTTTGCCATGTATTTACTGCCGCAATGCGTGACGCTCCAAACCGTAATATAAGAGTCCTTTATTGACAAATATAGAGAGCTCGGGACACTTTGCAGCAAAGATTCGCAGTGTCTCTTCAAAAATAATCATTCCCACCTTTTTGTCCCCATGAAACATGGTCGTTTCCCGGCGGACAATGTTGTTGTTTTCCATGGAGTAGTCGACATTGTTTAGAAGGGGTTTTTAGAGTGTGGGACGTGAGAAGTTTTCAGTGCCATTTTGTGTTCATTGTGAAAAAAATACAACTGACAAGAGTCAATGTGTGCGTTATAATAAAACAAATATTGAATGCATTTTGTTTGTGCATTGGCGCGGAATAATCACTCTATGAAGTCTGGCTTTCCTGTTTGACTCAGCTTCGCCTTTGTGAAGTGAAATATCCCACATTTCACCTCATGGTTATGTTATGTGACAATGCACTCTCATGCATCCAATATTTGTGTAACATTAAAATAGCCTACACTTCCCTTTTTTGTTTTTTATATAAAGACTTTTCTCATTGTTGTTTTGCTAGCTTTTGGTTTTTTTGTTTTGAACAAAAATAACAATGTCATAACTATGTTTATAAAAATATTACTGTTATTTGGTTGATGTTACTCCATCAAATAGTACTTGTTATTATTACCGGTAAAGATAAACTAGCAGAAGATGTTTAACACCAGCAATTCTCAAAAACAATTATTTGAGGTTCTTGGTTGGGAAAGTTTAACACTGAAAAATCTACTGCAAAATGAAAAGTTGTGTTTTGACTGAATTAATTTATAGATAAAAGACTTGAATTTACTGTGAACAATCGGACTGACAAAGAGAGCAGAATCATCTAATAAGCAATAAAAATAGTGTACAATAATGTGGGCTTTGAGTGTGCTTTCCCAACGTATTTCACTGAAACTAGTTGATGTCTACATTTCCTGTGTTACAAGCAGATGTCCTTGAGCTAACTGCATGTCCAGGTATTGTCAAAACTAAAGAGCCTTGACCTGGAGAACATGTTTCCTTTGGTTTTATATAGACACCAGTTATGATGTAACAAATAAGCTTCCCCAAGCAACAAATGCTACAATGCTAAATATTCAAAAATACTCGCAAACTAAAGTCTCTGAGGCTCTACTGGAAAACAAATCAATTATATTTTCCTGACAACTGTGAACTTCACTTTTCCTGTAATTTTTTACTAGGTTAGCCGTCAACTTTCTGGGCTAGACTCATCCAAAATGCAAAGTAAACTGGCCAGACTCCATCTTGGATAAGTAACCCTACACTTTTTGGCAAAACAGGGCAAATTTGAGGCACAATATTGGACCATTTTTCAACAAACCATAAGCCATGAGTCTCAAATCTTTGATTTACAGAATTATTGGGCAGGGTTTGCCCTTCACTTTTTTTTAGTGACTGGCCAGCAGAACCAGTTAGCTTGTCCATTTCACTAGTCCATCAGTAACTAGTCCTTACTTCCTTCCTCCATGCTTCAAATCCTCCATGCAAAATCTAAGGTAATCTCTCATTTTTTTAAGTCAGCATGTCAGGATAAAGGAATGTGAATCATGTACTAGTACCTTCATAAACTACATAAAGGATTTTATGACATCTTTTACATGCAGATAAGCGCATGCAAATTGGTTATGTACACAAAAGTACAAAGATAACATGCATACATCACATACATGTACATTTGTTTTTGTTTTTGTTATATTCCAACAAAGCCAAATGCAATAATTATTGAAGATAATATACACTGTAAATCTTTCTCACCTTTTCATTAGGATTTCCATCTGTGGCAGCATTGATGTACACTAAGAAAAATAACAAAGTAAAGTACAAATTACTCATGAAGTACGGATAAGCAACACACACAAACAAAATAAAACTTCATATTATAGGTGTAGAGACTATAATTAACAGAAACAAATACATTTCAACACTTTCAAAAAGTAAATAACCACAAATAACATCTACTAAACAACCACCTTTCAAGAAATGCTGTCTTCTGCAGTTTTCACGCCGTCCCGGTATAACGACCCTGCAGAGTTGTGAATCCAGTCCTTTCCAATTCCTTTCTTTCCTGCAGTCGACGACAAACTAGAATGGATCTCAGTTTAGTAACCTTTCAAAACTTACACCAAACCAAATAGGATCAACTTCATTAAACCTGCACTGCAAAACTCCAGACTTCAATCAATATTTACTACCGCTCTCCTGACATGATTAAATCAGTCCATATTTTTCCTATTCAGGATATGAAAAGAAGAAAGAGGAGGCCCCCCCCCCCCCCCCCCCCCCACTGAGCAAGCTTCGGTAATCCCAGAGCAAAGTTATTTTCGAACAAACATTCAACGTCACATAATCCAACAACAATCAGGATGTCAGCTTTCAGAAGGATAATATACAGGGTGTTAAAGTAAATACCACATATCTCAAGGTGAATGGTACTTCCTGAAAATCCCGCTCTGATAAGCTGCAGAAACTTAACGATAAGCCGGCCATAGCTGTGAAAATGTTTACCTAGGCCCCCCGCGGGACATTTTGTGTTTTCTGACTTCAACTTTAACTTGGAACTGCTGAAATGGAAAATTGCTTCACAAAAGCTAAACTGAGATACTTTTTGTGTCAGCTTTTACACCATTTTCCCCAATTGTTTTGTTGTACAAGTCCGTCAACCAAGATCTAAAGAATTTATTTTTAAAAAACCCTCTTTTTTAAACAATTTTTTTACTATGCAATTTCATCCCCAAACATGGCTAAAAGCCACTCTAGTTGGTAAGGGGCTAGAAGAAGAAAACGTTTGAGATGAAAATAACTCAGGGGAGCTGAAGGTAGGAACTGATAATCCTATTAAAACATTCTAGATTGTAGGATGGAGGGAAATATGCACCTGGCAAGGAGTTCCAAAGAGATGCAGTACGCTTCAAGAATGTCACTGACCATTAAATAAGATTTTCACCCCAAAATCTTCAGAGATATTTAACAGTTTGCATTTGTTAAGTTAGACAAGTATTTCAGATTCACATCAAATTTCAAAATCCCATAAAAGAGTCCTTTATCTTCACTTCCCTTTCCTTTGACACAGACTTCTAATTTGACCTGGAGGGTTGTGGTGGGTGTAATGAGACCTTGAGAGGTGAGGTTATCAGCAAGTATAT
Source organism: Pisaster ochraceus (assembly GCA_010994315.2). Classification (NCBI taxonomy): domain Eukaryota; kingdom Metazoa; phylum Echinodermata; class Asteroidea; order Forcipulatida; family Asteriidae; genus Pisaster; species Pisaster ochraceus. The sequence continues at coordinate 13,402,708 of CM021530.1, forward strand.
ACATAACAGAGTTTCAAACAAAATGGAAACGATTTGAATCTTTAGTTCTTCCAACTTGCATGTTAAACTTAAAAGGCCTTAATTTAGTGGAATTACTCTCTGGTAAAAAAATAGGGAAAACTCACTATTTTATCATGACCTTATCTGTATACTCTTTAGTCATAGCTGTTTTCAAAGATGCAAATGATTACAAATTCACAACATTTTGATAATACATTCAAGCAAGCAATATCAATCAATCATGTTTTAAGACTCATTTGTTACAATGTTACCAGGTTACTTTGATTTATTTCAGTTTCAGAAATGTTGATTAATACCCTGTGTTAAACTTGTTCTGTGTGAATAACTTTAGTTTATTAATAACAATTTTGTCTTGCATAAAATCAGAGCATGGCACTTAGTGATATGAGACTAAAAAATCACCTCTGACAATACTGTGCAGCAGTGGTTACTTGGAAAAACAATTTGGGGACAATTTTTAACATACATGTATATCAAATGCTGTACCTTATCTTGGATCAAAGAGAGTAAGCATGAATGAGGCAATAGGTTAGCCAACCTTACTACTATCAATTGTCAATACTGTGCATTACTATTATTATTATATTTCTCATAATGAAACCAAGGATGCCTCATAAGTGAATTTAATCACTGAAGCTCACAAGCCTGAGGAAATCTGTAAACAAGGGTGCTTGCTATGTGAACCAGAAACACCAGGGTTAACCCCTACTCTTCCAGGACAAGTCTTCTGGGTTCTTTTGCATGCACTACCAATCCTAGTACATGAGACCTACAGCTTAATGTCTCATCTGAAGGACAAAGCCCTGATGTTAAAGTATCTTGCTCAAGGACACAAGTGCCACGACTTAAACCCACACCAACTGCTGATCAGAGAGACCAGAGCTTGAGTTTGACGCTCAAAACCGCTCGGCCATGACACACCTCTTGATTCAAAGAGTGAGCAAACTTGAGGCAGCAATTTTGCCAACATCAAAGTGAGAAGGCAGACCAGAGGGGATAATTCTGCCCCATAATCTCTCTTGAATTAGTGAGCATATTATTATCATACTCAATGAGCACCAATTTCCAAATACAGTTCATGCATTCCTTCACGTGCAAAATTACATTTTATGAATGAAATAAAGTAATAGGAAATGTACGTCAAGCACTTGCAATGACCAAAGTTTCCTGATAAAAATCGAATACAAGAAAGTTGAATACATTACTAGGGGGCCATTCAGAATAATCAATGATTATAAATTTGTATGTTTTTTTTTTAAATTGTGGGTGGGCGGTTGGGTAAAAAGTTATGACTAAAAGTCGAAAATCAACTAAAATAAGAGAGAAACAAAAAATGTAAAGGAAAAATAGGTAGCGGTCTCGTCCAGATCATGTCTGTGCTGTCTATTGTTATTGCAACATTGTTTCGACAGCCGACACCCCTGCCTGATGCCAGATGGCACAAAATGTCCTCAACTACAAAGTTGCATGCTGGACGCCAGGGAAAGCCATTACAAACTGCTGAGCTGGGAGATCATTGATATAAAATATCTGCTTCAGTTGAGGCATTAATTTGTTCTTCAGTGTATATGAAATTGTCTGTCAATATTTAAAAAAAGGAAATTTGAGGTCGGCGGGTGGGTCAAAACAAATTTGAAAAGACAGATGGACATTTTTAAATATTGATAACTCTGAATGGCCCCTAAGGGTTGGTTTCGGTGCATATTCTGCAGTTTCATAAAGCAAGAATGTCTTTGTAGGACAGTCTTTGTGCCACTGGAATGTCTTGTATATTTCAAAAAGGCACTATTCAACTCCCTACTCAATGTATAGTTGAGTAACAATGTGCACGTCATCAAACGGTTTAAACAATGCTGCTGTGCAAAATACAAAGAACCATTCACAGGTGCAAAGCATGTATAATGTACATACAAGTTTTACAACAAAATAACTGTTTTTGTTTAAAGTATAATTGGAATACTACACAATTAAAGAGGGGCTCTAGGTCAAATGCAGTTTTGTGATGCACTCGTTGTCCAATAGATGGAGTCCTTATGAAAGATGGGAAAAAATTTCGAGTCTCCAACTTCCCAGTACAATGGTGTCAGATGTTATTGTATTTGATAATCTAAGTGCAAATTCAATGGTGTCACATTTCAGGTAAATGGGTCTTTACATTTTTGTTTGGGAAACTATTACTTCATCCTGAATTTCCATGATATTCAAACAAAACTGCGTTGAATTTGACCTTTTATCTGACAACAAATACCTCTTTGGAATGTACAGAGTTTTACAGACCCTTTTGTTGTTGATACCTTATGATGTCATGTTTCAATGTTCGCTCTCAAAATGTGTAAAATCAAAAAGACATTTTAAATCGATTTAACATGAGGGTGGAGACTTGTAACTTTCATAAGGACTTTATCTATTGGAAAATGAGTGCACCACAAAAACGTATTTGATCTTGGAGCCCCTGGAGCAAAACCCTGCATTACTGGATGAAGAATGACTGCTAATGCCAATGCTTTTTCACATCAATCACAGCTCAAAATTTACACTGGCCCGCAGGCCCGAGGCCAGTGATGTCAGTGTTGGGCCAGTAAACTCTACATTGGATAAGTCTGCAGTCTTGTGTTTCTCACTAATAGTACCTCACCCGTGTAATATCTTTCAAGAAAATAATAGATACGTTCAAATGTTGACTTTGAGTCTGATAAATATCTTTCGATTCTGTTGAGTATTGAAGTATACTCACAAATATTACAAGTCAGATAAATCTTTCAAATTTTTAAAAATATTTTCTCATTTTGACTCTGGTCTTGTAAAACACAAAATCTGATCCAGTTAACCGTTTTGATGCTACAAGCCCTGTGGTCTTGTGGATTTTCCCCAACATGTGAAACTTGTCTTTGAATAACATTCACAAATAAATATAAACTTTCCACTTAAATCTTTTACAACTAAATTTAAAGCAATCACACGATATATACATTATGATATTAGCAAAACAATTGTTAGTTGACACTGAATTAAAGAAATCTTCAGCAAAATCTCATATACGAATACTCACTGGTATGTATAATTGTTCCTAGGACGTGTACATTTACAATAACTTTACATTTCATTGTATATAGCAATAAGCACAAACACTTAGTGAGTGTTAAATTGTATTAGTATTATTGAAAGCATTCAGCACTGATAATTCCAATTCAAAAAGTATTATAACCATGCAGTCAGTACAACAAAATTTACACTTATTTTTCCTCATGCCCAGCTTTCCTCAATTCATTTGCATCAGTAGTAATGTTATAATCAAATAAGCTTTAGAATTCCATATAAATATTCATTTCTTAGAAACATTGTAAAGGCACAATAAATCAGCCTCGGGGTGTTAACCCTAAGCCCTGCAAGTTTGTAGGCACTCCGTTGTTTGCAGCAAGGCCTTTTGAACAATGAAGGTTCCCTCTTCTAGGATGAGGGTAGTCGTGATTGGTGACATCCGTTTTGTTAACGTAGTTGCTGAAATCACAACACAAATTACTGGAGAAGAGGTATTTGTATCTAACAAACATCTTGATCAACCAGATTTGAAGACTAGTTCAGTCCCTCTCAGCCAGTTGATTTTTGGCCCTCTATTGGCGACCAATACAAAAACTCGCGTCGCCATTCATGACTTGGATGAGGGCAACAAGTTCCAACAACTTGACTTATAGCATTTGTTTGATCCTGTTGCATTGAGTATACTAAACCAAACTGAGGCTAGGTAGTAAATCCTAGTCTGGCCCCTCAATGACTCAATATTTATGTGACTCTTCCACACACATTCCCTGACGAAGACAGTACAATCTGAAGCCAATGGTTCATTCAAACCTGATTAGTTAACCCTGTTCTAGAAAACAAGTGGTGTATTTATATGTTTGCTTCTTCTACTTGTACGAGTGAGAGCTTAGCAAGCTATTTACAATTTTTTATACTGAGGGTTAAAAAAAAACATTTGACAAAAGCACACAAACAAAACTGACAGACCAACTCCAACTATTTTTTTCCTGAGGACTGGAATTGAAAAATTTAACAAAAAGACAGTTTTTCTGTTATTGTTACACTTAAAACAATGAGGGTTTTTATGAAAGGAAATAAAAGAGCACTAGTGACTCGGTCTTAAATGGCTGTTAAAAACCTTGCAAGGTCATGGCCGTGTGATAAAGGACCTCACATTCGGCTAGGTCTTTTAACACATGGCCGCGACCCTGCCGGCTTTAAACAGCTATGTAATACCTAGTCGCCACTCTTTCATACCCTTAATAAAAGTCAACTTATCAACCTCCTCAGCCTTGTAAACGTGCAAGTCAATCCAGAACTGACTAAAGGATATTTAAACTATGGTTGACTCATCATTTAACCCATTGTTGATAAAGTGTGACGTACCCGTAGTTCCTACACTGAAACATTCCAGTGATAACCATGAGGAGCATGAAGGGAAGAAAAAGGGTTCAGGCTTTGTATCAAGATTTATGTAAGAAAATACACAACTCTGGATTAGCACTTAACCACTTCACGTCGGGTGACATGTTTTCCGACCAAACTTTTCCAAACCGGAATACGGTGGACTTTTATAAATGCCCGCAACAACTTTGGTGCGTCTTTTCTTGGTTGCGGTCAGTTGACCGGTTGATGCATAAATACGCGACAATCCATTGTGTAGCGGGCACAGACATGCACGTACTGTGCTACACTTTGTTTCCCTCATACAAAGAGGAACAAGGGGTACTGGAATTTATACTCAAAATATCCCCCTTTTCCTGGGGTAATTGTGTAATTCCTGATTGATATCCTTGATGACCATGAAGTCCCTCTCTAAACACCAACTTATGAACAACAAACTAACACAATACCCACCGCATTTTAACTTTTGCTCGACCTCATACACTGAATAATTGCAATCCATGTAGATACCCTTCCCCCCCCCACCCCGCCACCTTGCATCTGTTCAACTCTCCACTCTCCTTGTCCCATCACATTTGTTACCGTTGGCTTTCACTTCAGGTAATCAGGAGTAGAGTTTCCACTCCCAACTGACGACGATGACCGCCCGCTGCGAACGCTGCTTGCATGGCTACCAGTCCCCGCACTGACGGCAGCCCCTCCGTTGATGTTATTGCTATTTACGTTATAATGACGTCCCATGGTTACCGTTGACTTGCCGTTGAGCATTCCGTGAGGTGCAAACCCTCCATCCTGCCTCGTGTCCAAGTCCGACAGGTGAATTTGCTCAGGTAATCTTAACAAATAAGATAACATTTCTTACGTATGTACAGAAAGAGTAGAAACTCACACAAGAAAAATCAAACCTTTGCGTTTTTTTCTGTGGAAATTCTTGAACGCTCCTCTTTAAATATTTTGGGGTTGAACAAAAAGTGGGACT
>CM021530.1:13433133-13449125 GCA_010994315.2 Pisaster ochraceus
AAGACGGCAGCTTTTCTAAAACTAAAACCCTGAGATTGTCTGGATAATCTGACATTCTTTCGGTGTTTTCGATATCACTTAGGAACATCAATATTTTTTATATCTAACAACATTTTCGATATTTCGATATGATTAAAAATGTCACATCGGCGATATCGATGTCAAAATAGTATCGAGCATTTGAGTAACATCGATATATCGACGGACGTTAGTGTATACATTATTGCTCATCATGGTATCAGGGAGTTCATCATTTTAAGGTTTATTTTGAAACAATAGCCTTGTATGTAATATATAGACCTGGCAAAACAATGGCACCATGTGTTGAGTAACCACAACAGAGGTTCATAGACGCTGTTAAAAGCACAATGGACGAATCAACCAGCTCTGAAGGGGAGAAATTCTGTTCTCTCAACCACGCCGAACGAACCTTCAAGAAGATGCAAGTCTACCTCCAGCGCAAACAGCTCACCGATGTCATCTTGACGGCGGGAGACGTTCGCATTCCGGCACACCGGCTGGTCCTGTGTGCTGTCTCCGATTACTTTGCAGCGATGTTCACCAATGATGTGGTGGAAGCCACAGCTGGGGAGGTGGAGCTACGAGAGCTGGATGCAAGGGCCTTGAAAGCATGCATCCAATACATATACACAGGTGATTGACCCTAACAGCCCAAATTCTCCAAAATTCTCTTTAAATTCCTGTTCATTTTGTCTTTTTCACTTTGCACATGCGTATTTAACAAGAATTGATAGAACTTATGAAACTAGAAGAAGAATGTAGCATCATGGTGTTAGCCAGATTATGAAGTACATGTAACAGTGTAGAATAAAACATTTGCTGTACATTAGAGGGGGAAGATCCTGAAAAGCTTACCTACAGCACATCGAGACCACATCGGCTCTTCTCAGAACCAACACTTCTCGCAAAAGAGAAGTTTATACATGGCCCAATTTCATAGAGCTAAAAAATAATAAAAAATTCTGCTTAAAAAGTTTCTGCTAAGCAGAAATGAGCCGGATACCAGTCATAAATTGTACTCGTGGTATGCTAGTTTGGCTGGTAACCTAATTCTGGTAAGCATGTTTCTTTTTGTGCTTAGCTGCTTTTTGTGCTTAAGCAGCTCTATTTTATAGTTAACTTATCATCAACACCATGCATCAAACATCACACACTTTTACATGTTAACAAATGAAAGAGTGTGTCCAAATTCAAACCATGCCCAAATCACTTGTTTGATAGCGTACACATTTAGCCTCCTCTGAGTTTGATGGATTCAGTTCTCTGCAACCAAAGTAACCATGTTTGATTGTCATTGGGCCACTCCAGGTATTGACTAATCTGATGAGATTCCAGAATGATGATGTCCAGTTCATATTATTTTGCAGGAATTGAGCCAATATTATTGGGTAATGCTTCAAGTAGAAATGGAAACTGTATCACAGAATGTTGCACAAAGTCTACTTCAGGCCTAACAGCAGAGTTGTACACATTTATACATTGTGTGTTTAGTTTAAATGGTCAAAAGTATTAGGGTAGGTTCAGGAGGTCATAGCTGTGGAGTTTTTTGTGGGTTTGTTCTCCTTTTTTCAACTTTTTTTGAGCTTTGCTTTAAAAAAGTTTTTGGTAACACCAGTTTTAATTGCACAATGATTGCAAATGGTTTTTGAATTCCAAAAAAATGCAAGAATCAAGGACTTGATTTCATAAAGCACTAAAATTCAATCCTAAGTTGAGCTCTCAGTGTTACCATAGTGATTTTCATTGTGATATCACACTTTTGTTAGTAGTTAAGACTGATGAGATTCGCAGTTAAGATTAATCTTAGCTCTTTGTAAAAATTGACCCCAGAATTTGCATGAGAATCTGAATGGATTTATTTTATTTATGTGAACAGAGCAGTCAGATTGGCATTGTGGTATCTTTCCTCGCTGTTCTCCTCTATTAATGTGGATTGTTTTTTTCAGTCCCTACCTGATTGTGTGGGTTTTTCCTGGAATAATTCTGTGGGGTTTTCCTCCCACATCTAAAACTGAAACTTTATTCATTGTCTTCTCTCCATTGGGTCCTTGGCTAGTATAGTGATTGAGTTCGCTCATTCTGAGAATCCTTGACTCTACAGCTAGAATTAATCAATTTGTACATGCTCTGTAAATAAAACCTATGCTTTGCCTACTGAAGACCCTGTCATTTCACCCAGGATTTTGACTCAACTGCCTGTTCAGAATAGTTCACAAAATATTATAATAATCAAACAAATGAATACACAGTGGAAGAAAGCCAATAGACAGGAGGGCAACTTGGAAAGCAAAATAAAAATGATTACACAAACAGACTTTTACATATCATGGGCTTTCTCTCTCAATAGGAGAGATTTTACTCCAGGAGGACACTGTAGAGAATCTGCTGGCCACAGCGTGCATCCTGCAGTTATCAGAAGTGGCAGAGGCCTGCTGTGGTTATCTCGTCAAGCAACTCCATCCATCCAACTGCCTTGGCATCAGATCCTTCGCAGACTCTCAGAGCTGCCCAGATCTACTCAAAGTTGCTCACAACTACACAATGGTATTGAAGTCTACTCTCAGTAGTTTTAGAGTTTTTCCATTAAGTATGTTGAGATGCATATTATTTTTGTTGTACTGTTTTGCGGTTAAGTGGCATTTTTACGGGGAGTCTTTACTTTCCGTCGTTTTGATATCCAATCGTCAACTCTGAATGTCATGGATTTGATAGTCTTGGCTGTTTTTGTTTTGACTATCTTTTCGTTTCCAACCGTCCAGGAGCATTTCTGTGAGGTGACTGTCAACCAGGAATTCCTGATGATGAATGCCAAAGATGTGTGTGACCTCTTTGCTAGCGATGACCTCAATGTCCCTAATGAAGAGATAGTCTACTATGCCCTTCTCTCTTGGGCTAATCACAACCTCCCTGAACGCCGCCAGCACATTGCCAAAATCATGGCACACATCAGACTGCCACTCCTCTCTCCACAGGTAAAATGGTCAGAGAATAAAGTTGAAGCAGGAAAACTACATGTATGCACTCTTGTTGCATATTTTATCATGATTAATGATTTCAATACTGCCTAGATCTAAATTATTCATTGATAAAGAAAGGACAGTACAGCTTCATATATCTTCAGTACTCCATTACTTCTTAAGACTTCAAGCAATGAAATGCAAAGCGACCCAATTAGTCTCCAGATTGGGGTGTCATGGCTGAGTGGTCGAGGACAGTGGACTCACATTCTGTAATTTACCGAATGTGAGTTCAAATCTTAGCCTGGTCAGTCATGACACTTACACAGGAGTAAAAATGGGTACCACAGTGACAGCTGTGATGGGCTGGCAACCTGTGCGGGGGAGTAGAAATATTCTCAGTCGTTTAATGCTAATGAAACCATTATATATAAACACTGGTCTGATGAGCCATACTGGCTAGGGACAGATTCAGCTACTTTTTTGTATACTCTCTTCTTAGGTAAATGTATGGAGGTTCCTGCTTTTTGCAGGAGTATTTGCAGTGACATTTGCTTGTGATGACAGCATATGATTACCAAAATACAGTTGGCTCTCGAAACAAGGTCGCTGGGACTGTCCAAATTACCTCTTTAAAATAGAAATGCTGTTATAAGAGAACAGCAAGACAAAAACAACAAAACAGAAATGAGATTTGGGACGTCAGAATGAACTCTTTATATGCAGAACCTCTTTTTAACAGTGCTTATTACAACGAGGGTTGACTGTAGTAGTAAAGAAGTTCCACCCTGCTCCTATAATTAAAGGTTTGACTTTACACATTCTCATTTGGCTTTGCCTGATGACATTTTGTCCAATGAAGTTTAATGACATTTTGTTAAATTCTCACCTAGTTCCTGAGTGATATCATTGATAACAACACTCCCTTTAAAGGAGACGAGGAATGTCAACATCTCATCTTCGAGGCCATGAAGTACCATCTCCTACCTGAACGCCGCCCTCTACTGCAAAGCTCACGCACACGACCACGTAAATCAACCGTTGGTACTCTGTATGCAGTTGGAGGAATGGACAGTACTAAAGGTGGGTGTGTGTAGAGGAGGGTGATTAGATTACCACATTGATTGGGACTCTATCGTTGAAGCCACACGTTGCTTGAAATAGAAGGTTTCAAATTGATAAATGGACAGGAAATGCCTTTGGTCGGTATAAACAGAGAATTTCACATTGTTAATCAATAATTTTTACAATTGTCAAATGATAGGATACATTTTCAGAAACTTACTATAACAACATTTAATCATAGTTTGCTGACTTGGTTTTCTTACGAAATATAGCACCTGAATGCCCTTACCATGCTGCCACAGTCAGTTTTCTTTTGAGTTTTTAAAGGTGTAAGAAATTCATCAAAAATTTTGACTTGAGACCTGTTAAAAGGTACTCCAACCATCTTTTCTTCATGCATTTGATGATTTGTGAAAATGTTCACACTCCAGGGGCCACGAGTATAGAGAAATATGATTTACGTACAAATGCCTGGACTCACATTGGCAATATGAGTGGGCGAAGGCTGCAGTTCGGCGTGGCCGTCTGCCAGGACAAGCTGTTTGTTGTTGGAGGCAGGGATGGACTGAAGACTCTTAACACTGTGGAGTGTTACAATCCAGTCGGCAAATCATGGAGTATGCTTACACCTATGGGAACGCACAGACATGGGCTGGGTGAGTTTAGAAACAAATTGGTCAATGTAGGTTTCAAACGACATCGGCGTATGCTTGCATCTATGGGAATTCACAGTCATGGGCTGAGTGAGTTCAGAAACAAATCGCCCAATGTAGGTTTTATACGACATCCTTCATGGAATTCGAATATCAGTCAAGCATAGATTGAATGAAAAGAGAGTTGTATGTCAAATGTTAGGATGACCTGAGTTGGCTCAACAATGCACAGAGTGTTACGACTCAGTGACTCTCAGAGCAAGTGCGGCATTGTTCATTAACCCCGAAATTGACAGCCACTTCTACTATCCAGGACTATCCAGAAAACCCAATGTGGGTATGTTTTTACTCTCTTCATTCCAGGGTTGAAGCCAGGAGACACAAAATCCAATACATATTCAATCAGTTCTTTCCAATATTCATAATAAAGATGGAATCACTTCCAAGAGTATTTTCCAGAAATCCAAACTTTGCATTTGATGGGTCGTTACCAGTTCTGTTGTTTGCCTACAGCATTCAAGCCACCCTGGAAGACGCATTATGATCCCATGATCTGATGAGGCTATTCAATCCAGGCCTCGAATTACCCGGGTGCACACATGCACTTGTGAATATAACTTTTACACTGGCACGTAGCTCAAACGAATTACATGCACGCCATACATGCAGATTTTTGTTGTGTTGTTACCTTGCCGAAGTTCCAGTTACCTTCCTCAAGTTATTTCCAATAAACTTGCCCAACTTGCCCAACGTGATCGTTGATTGTGCAGGAAGACTTCCCTGCGTGATCGATAGATTCCACAAGGTTGGCCTGCGCAATTGGGCAATGTTTGGATCTTGCAAGTGTTTTGTCATTTGTATCATCTTGTTGAGTTGAATAGAGTTGGAGTCCCAAAGAGGATGCAAATATAAAAATTCTCACTTGTGGGACTTCATTCATTTTAAGAGTCTCGGTAAAAAATGTATTGTTTAAGTCTTTGTAGTTTTGAGTGTTGAGAGGTTGGGGACTTTCTGTCCTATTCAGGTGTTAGAAGCGATATGAATGCAGTTGTTATTGTTGCAGGTGTGGGTATGCTTGAAGGACCGATGTATGCCGTGGGAGGACACGATGGCTGGAGCTACTTGTCCTCTGTGGAGAGATACGATCCACAGAGTAAACAGTGGAGCTATGTGTCCTCTATGTCATCACCTAGAAGTACTGTGGGAGTGGCTGTCCTGGATGGCAAGTGCGTATCTTTTCATGATTGCAAGTATTTCTTATAGAACTGGATTCACATAGATGAACCGACTAGGTTTGCAGCCTTTCCATATTCATGGCATTCCTTCACTTTAAAGAGGAAGGGAAATGACTGACTCAATTTTGTGATTTACCCATTTTTCTCATAGATAGAGTCCTCATGTGAGTGGGAAAAATTTACAAGTCTCTAAGCCTGTTAAAATGGTGTAAATTGCTGTTTTCGATACCCTTCCTGTGCAAAGTATGTCAACACTGACAACATCAAATGACATTCTAAGAAAAATGGGTCTCTACATTTTTGCACAGGGACGCTGTGGTTCAAAACCGACTTTTTCTGAGTGACATTTGAAACTTGATGTCATTGGATTTCAACAACTAATGGATCCATTCAGAGTTATTAATTTTTGTATTTCACTAGATTTTTTTTTTTTTCAAATTCAATTTCCGTCTTGATTGTCTCCAACTAGACTGTATGCAGCAGGAGGGAGGGACGGCAGTGCGTGCCTTCGGACAGTTGAGGTATACGATCCACATATTAATCGCTGGACCATGTGCTCTCCGATGAGTAAACGGCGTGGTGGGCTTGGAGTGGCTGTCTGCAATGGCTGTCTCTATGCCATAGGTGGACATGACACAACAAGCCAACAGTCATCCAGACAGTTTGATTGTGTGGAAAGGTAATAACTCTGCCCATTGCTGGATTTTCTGTTTCAAGCAAATACAATGCAACTTTGAAGTGGGGAACAGGAGTGTACAGTTTGCTAAAACTTCTAACCTTTGCAAATGGAACTAAATCTGCTTGTGTCTCTGAGTAAGTTTGTTATCGCTGTGTCCTGTGTCCTTTATGCAGAACCGTGTATTCATTTACCTGAATCAGAGCTTTAATTTTACACCCCACTGCAGGCCCAAGGCCAGTGATTTTATCCCCAGGCCAGTAAACTCAGTACTGGACAGGTCCACCGTTCTTGTGTTTTTCAAGTGAATAATTATTCCTCACTGTGTATCCATACACAGTGGGGTATTGTTTTTCAAATCTTGACTTTGAGTCGGGTAAAAGGCTCTCATTTCTGCTGAGTATCAAAATATACTTAACCCATAAGACAAATGAGATAAATGTTTTCTAAATGCTTGTTCAAATAAAAACAGTTCACATATTAAACTGTGCAGAAAGGTCGTTCTCATTAAGCTTTTCATCTTGTAAAACAAACACTGGTCCAGTAAACATTTTGAGCTACAAGCCCTGTGGTCTTGTGGAATTTGACCACAAATTTTTGCTCTGAGAATTATATCACTACTAAGAATGAGCTTGTTTCAGGGACAGATGTTTTTTGAATCTATAATGCTTGAATGCAATCAGCATTATTTGTACTGTTATGTTAAATAACTTTCTAAGTCGAGATGATTTCTCACTGTTTTCTCATCCACAAATTGAAAGGTACGACCCACGTTCTGACGTCTGGTGCACTGTTGCTCCTATGAGTCTGTGTCGAGACGCAGTGGGTGTGGCAGTTCTTGGGAACCGCATTTTCGCTGTGGGTGGGTACGATGGTCAGAGTTACCTCAACGCTGTAGAGAGCTACGACCCACTTTGTGGAGAGTGGACCTACGTAAGTTCATAATTGTGTCATGACTACCCAGAGGGGCTATGAATTCAGTTTGAAATAAGAACATGATTATGATTGGGTTTTTTTTTACCAGGGGCCGCTCATTGCTTTATCAGTTAGTAGGAAACTCAAACCCATTGTCTGCTGTTTTATCAGTGAGGGTGAAACTCAAACTCATTGTCTGCTGTTTTATCAGTGAAAGAGAAACTCAAACGGATTGTCTTGTTTTATCAGTGAGTGAGAAACTCAAACTCATTATCTAGTGTTTTATCAGTGAGTGAGAAACTCAAACTCATTGTCTGCTGTTTTATCAGTGAGTGAGAAACTTAAACTCATTGTCTGCTGTTTTATCAGTGAGGGGGAAACTCAAACCCATTGTCTGCTGTTTTATCACTGAGTGAGAAACTCAAACTCATTGTCTGCTGTTTTATCAGTGAGGGGGAAACTCAAACTCATTTTCTGCTGTTTTATCAGTGAGTGAGAAATTCAAACTCATTGACTGCTGTTTTATCAGTGAGTGAGAAATTCAAACTCATTGTCTGCTGTTTTATCAGTGGGGAGAAACTCAAACTCATTGTTTGCTGTTTTATCAGTGAGGGTGAAACTCAAACTCATTTTCTGCTGTTTTATCAGTGAGTGAGAAATTCAAACTCATTGACTGCTGTTTTATCAGTGAGTGAGAAATTCAAACTCATTGTCTGCTGTTTTATCAAGGAGGGGGAAGCTGAATCATAGACCCTCTGTGGTCACTCTCGAACCCTCTGTGGTCACTCTCAGGCTCTCTGTGGTCACTCTCGGACCCTCTCTGGTTACTCTCTGACCCTTTTGTACTCAAAGACCCTTTGGGAACATTGTCATACACAAGTTACCTTCTTTCCAGTCAATGTGTATATACAGTAATACATCGAGTTAAACTTACCTCAAATTGCTTTACTTCTTTTCTTTACTTAGCTTGCTCCTTTAAATACCGGAAGAGCCGGTGCTTGTGTGGTGCATGTCCCCATCACATGAAACGCCAAGTGCCATGATGTTAAAGGGAGAAACTATTCAAAGCCAAAGAGAGGTAAAAAAAAAGTGTGTTTAACTTATAGTGTGGTAACATTGTACGCCCTTCATGTTATTTTGAGGCTGATTGTGATCATGTAAGAGTGTCCTTATAAGGAGCCCATGTTTTTAGTCATGGCATATATTGTCACTGTTTTCACAAAGATCCACATATCTTAAAAAAGGACAAAATATTGATTAATACAGGAAGGGGCATATATCCCAACAATCACATTTTGCATTTTCGCGAAGAGCCACTCACCCCCAAGGATGCATGTTAACACATTGCAACAGAAGAGCATAGATGTAGGTCAAATGGTTTGTTCAGGTTGCAAGAAGAGCCCAATTGTTATGTCAGTGTGTGTGCTTGATCATGTGATGTGGGCGTCCCTTTCCTTTGTAAAAACATGTCATTTAGATGGACCTATCAGTAGGTCATCTCACTTTTGAGTTTTCACGAAGAGACACATATTTTCCACTAATTGCTAATAATGGCAGTTAGCCAATGGTTTGAAAGAAATGAGCTAGTCAATGGAGAGGTTAAACTTTGACAGACTCATATGAGAGGTCTTAAACTGCAAACCGTGGCTTTAGTATTAACCTTTTGGAGATATGGTGAACACCATAGGAGCAGCACTCAGTTTGGTTTGGGTGTATACATACAGATTTACCCAAGCCAAACAGTGCAATAACAATGTGTCCACCATATCTCAAAGTGGCTTATTTCAGAGTTGCAGGTTTAAGCTAAGCCACAGTTTCAAAATATCAATCTCAATCAGGCCTTTTGACATATGTAACTCTTTGTGACAACGGTGACACTATGTGCTCAAGGAGTGACGATTTCAAGGCATGTCCACCTTCGATAATGGGTCCAATTTCACAGAGCAGCTTGGAACGTAAGATAATGCTGAATGAATTTCTGATTAGGATAAAACACGTTGGGAGCCAGTCTTCACAGCCTCGTTACCATGGGCAGCACACCGTATAGATATCTCTTGTCAGTAACCCCTGGAAGGGAAGCACTGAAAAACATAACTGATCGGCAACCCAAAATGACTGCACTGCGGGCGCACTTGTTAAACACTTTTGAGCGCTTGTAGGGCGCTTAGCACGTGCATGTCAAAATGAAGAAAGTGTTTTTGCGCAATCCACTTTCAAAGAATTATGTTTTATAAGGTCACCCTAAACTGCATACAGTTACACATGTCACAAGATCAAAGAAGAGCAAGAGGGGACAAGTTGCTCTATGACTTGATGCCTCTCTTGAAAGGGCGCTCTGCGTACATTTCTAGTTCAGAATAGAACAACCACTAATCAAATATGTATGGATATATGAAAGTCACACTTAAAATCAACTTCATAAAAACATGAAGATAAAACCATATAAAACACCCCAGATTGCAGAGTAGGGCTTTTAAAACAAAAGATAAATGTATATAAGTAGGTCACTGGCTCGCAAGCTTTTACGCTCGTAAGCTTTTGTGCCTTGTGCTCACAGTTCAGTGTTTTATAGCAACAGCCTATCACATCCCTGCGTAAAGAGTAAACTTGACATAACATTATGAGCCAGTGACCTACTTATATACATTTATCTTTTGTTTTAAAAGCCCTAGAGAGGCATCAAGTCATTAAGTCTTTTCAGCAAAAATGTTATGAGCCTAGTTTATTTTTTTGTGCTTAACCAGCTCTTTGAAATTGGGTCCTGCATGTTTATTCAGACACTATTATCTGAAAGCCTCGTATTTCTTTACTCTGTTTCCAATAAATACATTATTAATTAAATTGGATTGTTTGAACAGGAATGTTGAAACGGAAATGCATCTCATGGTTCCATTGGAAACTGCACAAACTTTTCCTCTTTTTTCGTTTTCATCTTTTAAGCGATATTATGAACCACTTTCCCATCTTCCAATTATGAAAGTAAACTGTTAGAAATTCCCTCAAAAGTATTTCAAGTACTCAATGAAAATGTCAACATGAAAGGATTCTTCAATGGCATTCTGTTACTTTCTTGGAAATGTCCCCAACAATGCATTTCCTATGGGCTTCGAATGATCACCTGAAGCATTCTGTGTAATGGAGTGGCCGTGGTTTATGTTGAAATTGTCAATGTTAAAAATCATGCTACATATTAATGTAAGCAGAGCTACATGCTTCTAATTGTAAAAAAACAAACATTGTGTGTAATTGTTAATGCTTAAGTGTACAGTGCTTCCCACGGGAGACTTTCCAACTAAACAACGTAAAAAAGTTCCTAAGATTCAAGATTGGCATTTTGGCATCTTTAAAAACTGATTGGATTTTGCATCTTTAAAAATTGAGGAAACCTCTTCCGTCTTCATAGCAGTGATGAGCTTGTACCTTTTTGTAACATCTGAATGGAATATTTGTATTTAATATTTATTGTAGAAGCTGCTAAGATGTTCGGTCTGGGTTTTTTTAAAGTGCAGAAGATTTTGTAGGAGTAAATACTAATTACTTTGTATGTGTATACCCTCTCTTACTAGATTAGAAAGATGATTATATTTCTAGTATATTTTAGAAACCCTATCTGGTCTTCCCGCTTCCCCCCAAAAAATGCGTCCATGTGAATTGTTACTTGAAATAGAAACCTGGTTTTTGTCATCGTAAGTGTACAGTTGCTGACATTCCACGCACAGCTTGTGATATCAAAATACTAGAACGGGAAATAGTTTTTCTAAACTTAACACTAATCCAAAGGATGTATAGATTAACTGCATAGAGTTTGTTAATGAGGGGCTCCAGGTCAAATTCAGTTTTGTGGTGCACTCATTTTCCAAAAGATGGAGTACTTATGGAAGTGGAAGCAAAATTACAAGTCTCTAACCTCACATTGAAATGGTGTAAAATTTCATTTTACTTGGTAATGTTTCAGAGCAACATTTGAAACATGATGTCATTGGATATCAATAGCAAATGGGTCTGCGCTTTCCAAAGAGGAAATGTTGCGACAGTCACATTGTCAAATTCAATGCCTTTCTGATTGAATACAATCAAAATTCAGGAATTAACTAAAAGTTTCACATACACAAAATTGTACAGAATCATACATTCGATGGATGTTTTTGGATGTTGACAAAATTTACGCTGGAAGGGTATCAAATACAATGCCATTTTACACCATTTAACCTGAGGTTAGAGACTTGTAATTTTTCCCTTCACTTTCATATTGACTCTATTTAATGAAAACTCAGTGCAGCACAAAACTGATGTCGACCTTGGAGCCCCTCTTTAATCAGTCCTTGTATTACGAATGTAGCAGATTATTTCTTGTCTTTTCAGAAGTCTGCCACATGTATCTTCCAAACACAATGCCATCATTAGTTAGTTTTGTAAATCACATTGAATATATGTTAAGCAAATTTGTTTGCTGTGCGCACAGGATTCGCACAAAGGAGAGATCCATAGACCTTATGCGCATGGCGTCATTTGAGTAGGGCGCCCTCGGCTAGAGGTCAAAAGAAGGTTGCTCATTGGCTCATACTGTGCGCAGCGTGCACACGATGTGCGTTTTCCATTGTTTCATCATCGTTTTACCTCTAAGATGGCGGCATGATAACATCAACATGCATAAGGTCTATAGGTTTTTTTATATAAACTACAAGAGAAATGTGCTGGACAGAAGTTAAAAGTGTTAAACTCTTGTAAACCTAATATGCGGGCATTCACATTGTTAAGTTTGCAAAATGTAAGTCATGGGGGCAGCATTTTAAAGAATGCTCACACATTTTGTTGACTTTTCTTTCAGGTACTTCTTACTACATGTATACTTTATTTTAGAGGCTCTTAATTTGAGATGAATATTCAGGCATCACCTTTTTTGCTAAAACTCAAATAAGTGCAATTTATACCATTGGCATTACTAACCTATGTGTATTTATGTCTAACTGTTCCATCTCATTTAATGCAGGTTTTGGTTTTTGTAATATGTGATATTATATACTGCACTTATAGATCCTTGTTATTTGATTTGTGGAACACGCATTTTGTGTCATACTGTATTTTGCCATATGTACTGTTTTGACACTCCACAATTTTATATAGGAGTCCTATATTGATAAATATAGGACGTTTGGGACGCTTGGAAAAATAATATGACAGATTTCAAATGACAAGGATCTATGTGTGAGGTATATAAAACAAATATAGGATTCATTTTATTCATACAGTATAGCAGAATATAAAAAACTTGTTGAAATGGAACAGTCCAAATTTCACCAGTGACTATACATGTATTCTGATATCATTATACTCATAGACATCCAATATTTTTATAATGTATAATGTTTCCATTTGAACATACCAATTTGTTACATCAGGTCATCATAAAGCACTATTTATGCCTAGTTGCTACTCCTAGTCCTGGTTGCGTGGAGGAACGTGTCACTAGATTGTAATAAGAAGCCAGCTCCAATCTCTCTCCAGGTGCCTGTGGAGTAGAATAGGACTAAGCATGCTGTATTTATAACTTCCTCAGTGGATGAGTTGCGTCAAATTGTTCATGTCAGTTTGTTCAGGGCTACTTGGGAATATTTTTTGCGCAGAGGCTTCGATCTACTTTAAGGATATTAATTGTTACCAATGCAAGACATGTTTGAGTACTTATTTTTTAACAACTGTTGTTAAGTTTAACTGTGTATACAACTCTATGCCATTTTCCATTGCCAAAAATAACTCTTTATATTAGTAATATTGTACTGCGGTGTTTCATGTGAAACTAATTGATTTAATCGAAATGTTCAACGGTTACAAAAACTGGTTTTCTTTCAAATTGGTTGTTGATGTTTAGGCCACGAATTTCTTGTCGGTTCACGAATTGTTCAAGCAGCGTTTCTGCTGAGCATATTTTCGAACTTGAGCCATGCCCTAAAGTGGGAATATTGACATATTGACGTGGGTTTGTTTGTTGAAGGAAGTGGTATATTTCGAATTCGTAGCATTTATATAAAATACAAGCTATTTTCGATTTGGGGTTATTTAAACATCCCAAAACGTCCACATGAGACCCCAAATTTGACATTTTTAAACAAACATGAAACATTCAAATTTCACGGATACCAAAAAAGAAAAATGAAAAAAAAGACGTGGTTTGTTACAACATTAATTAAAACCTGTGTTTTGTATTCATGTAATCGAAATCAAGAACGGATATGTAGCAGATCATGAAAATAAAACGTGACTGTTACTTGTTACGGCTTTGATTATTATAAAGTTGTTTGGTCGGTTATTCTATGTTGTTTATTTTTCCCGGTCATTTTTCGGCAACACAAACAAACAAACAAACAAACAAAAACAGCCTACTGCCAACCCGCCCTGATTCTGCAGAAAGCTTCCTAAAAATAAACCAATCTTTCTATGTTCTGATAATATTCAGCCCAACCCACTTTACAATTCAGATAAGCTGTTATCTATATATGCCTACAATAAATTATAAAATGGCAATTTAGCACGATTAGCAAGGATGGACTTAGGGGTTAGGATAATGGGCCATAAACTGTTAATACAGCCAATAAAAGCTACGTGTGTGTGTCTTTAACGCGGGTTTGAAAATAAAGTAATAGACACCACACTATGAACATAATCAGTTTCATGCAAATTCGGCCATGCGATGCCTTTTGAGAAGGGTCAAGGTAGTTTATTGTACGATTCCAAGACACTTCACATATAGTTTGAACCATGAACAGTTCTTCTCCAGCGGCGTAGCCAGCACTTTTTGGGTGGGGGCGGGGGGGGGGGGCAGGGGGAATAGGTTTGTCCGCGGTGTGGGTCAGGGGGAGGTTGGAAGGGGACGCTGCAGGGGGCCACCATTCTCTTATGTTCTTGGCATTTTGTGGCCGCGGTATAGCGATCCCGACTGCGATCGTTCCCTACATTAGTTTATACAAACACGCATTTTCCTCTTTTACCCTTTTCGTTTTCTTTTTGTGAGCACTTTCGCGATTTTCTTTTTCTCGCGGGGGGCACTGGAAATTTGTGGGCGCGTGCCTGGCGACGCCGATGTTCTTCTCCATGAACGGTATTTGAACTCGATTGTTCAGTTTCGAGGCCTTGCATTTTTTACTGTTTATATGGTTGCACTTTAAGTGACCCAGTTTAAATATGCATTATCATTTCCGATGTATTAAATGGTAGTGACCACAACAAGTTTAACGGTCAACTTAAGTTATAATTACACACTCAAAAATAAACTAACACATTTTAAACATTTATTCACACACAAAACTGAGAAATATGAGCATTTTAGACAAGTGGGTTACACATTTTCTAGTAGCCCAATGGGCAAGTTCAGAAGTGAAGTTTACTAGCCCGTAGCAGTTTTCACTATAGACAAGGTACGTCGGGGTGTGCCAAGGATGAGCCCTGACCTCTGTAATATTCACCCGAACAAATCATTGAACGATTCATTGAACCATCGGCGTTTTTATCGTAATTATTCCACTTCATGATCAGAATACCAAACGCGCTTGGCAATTTATCACAAAACTTTATTATCAGCAATAGTGTGGGATAAATGTTTACATTGGTTCCCTTCAACAACTTGGGATCAAAGATCGTTGGCAAAATAGTACAGCCTTGCAACTGTGTTTGCACAAAACCTACTCGTGATTATTTCAGATTTGTTATTATATTTTCTTGGGGGAAAACACCATCTTTTCAATTAGAATAAAAACAGCAACAATGTGGCATCAACCATAGCATGTTTAAGACATCAACAGTTTGGGATGCCGGGGCTTCGAAACTCTTTTACAAAAGTTACAGTGACCAAACTTCGTAAATATTGGTCAGTGTTATGTAATGGTGTCGTTAACCTTTGCTCGGGCTATCTACATGACAGTGTCCTGATGTGTTTTGAGTTGGACAATAAATGCAGTAGTCGAAACATCATTCAAAACGGTGAATTTTGTAGGAAAGGTTTGTTTTCTGAAGCAATACCAAGATGGACTATGATGATGCAGCAATCGGGCTTGAAGGCTGGGACATTGCCATCATAGTGATCGTCTTTGTTCTTGTGCTGGTGCTTGGATTATGGGTAAGATATTGACACAAAATGTTTCCGGAAGCTATAGCTCGTTGTCTGTTTCAAAATGTCAGATTTTTGAAGTGTCAGGTGCATGATACAAGAAAAGACCAACACTGACGTGGTGATTTCTGGGTGCAGCATTGATTGGAGCCTGAAAAACTCCTGGGTCAAATCGACCCTGATGCTGTGTCCCAGGGGGCCTGGCTTATTAACGGGTCAGGCTGACCCTGGTTAAAAAGGAATTCTAACTCCGCTTCTGTGTCAGTTTGACCAATTTCTGGGTCACTTTTCGACAGATTTCGGGCTCTACTGACTCAGAAATGTGTCACGCCCCACCGGTGACCAATGCTGACTTTGCTTTGCTATATT
>CM021530.1:13512244-13534958 GCA_010994315.2 Pisaster ochraceus
CACTGACTGACTGACAGTGACACCGACTCTACTGACTGAGCGGACAGTGGCCAACTACTGTACCACTACCACCAGTGGCCTGCAAATTGCAGGCCACTGGTTCCGTCCGTGCCTAGTGCCTAGTGCCTTTTGTAGTGGTTACCGTTATGCAATGTCAAATGATGTCCTACAATTACAAAAATACACTACCGAGTACCGGTACATTCCCCTTGCCTTACATTTACAAAACATATTTTAAACAAAACACTAACACTAACACTAACAGTAACAGTAACAACAAGCAGTAACAAACCTTTTACGATCACTGCTAGTAGTGCCCTTTAGTTTCAGCTTCCCTCCCTTTACAAAATTATATTCAGACATAGTTATATCCACACCTAGCCGACTAGGATCCAATTGTTGTTTCTGTCTACACACCTGCCAGCAGAGTAATTAATTTAGCGGTCCTCATAAACAGTGCCTCCTAGAGGTTAGGCAAGTCTAGTTTAGTTAACGGTCCTCTTATATAGCGCCCTCTTTAGTTTGAGAAGTGTCCATTTAGCCCGATTGACTGTAAATACGTGACGTGTGTATGTAGTGAGCAATGGGCCGTTTTCGAAACTGCGGCTTTTATTTTGGCTAGGGCTCCGTCAGTTAGTTGGAAAGTGTGTGCTTTCCCTAGGGGGCAGCCCGACCAGATGGACGGGAAGCCCAAGCTAAATCCATAGTTTCGAAAACGGCCATGTCTCCAGCGACGAGGAGAAAACACACAGCCAGCTATCGTACCTAGACTCTAGCTAGTTCCAATTCTAACATCTAAGGCTGGGATGGCAGACTCAGCAATATTTTCTGGTCTGTAAAAATCAATATGGCAGCGCCCATTATTCACGGGAACTTAGCTGTGTAAAAATAGGAAAAAACTAGAATATAGTCGATGTTTTACACCTTGTTTTTTTACAAATTTTACACCATACCTGAACACTGACTGAGGTCTGGAGGTTGTTTGGCAGGTTGGCATTCTCCTCACTCCTGTCACTGATTTTGGCTTTTATGCGACATGGAAAATTCTGGTGAGAAATTGTTTCTATTTATTAAGTTGATTGTAAAACTTACCCCTCACCCCCACCCTTCACCTCTCTACCACCAGCCCTATAGCTCTGGTGGTAGGACGATATTCCCCATCATTGCACACCACAGTACACTCACTGTCTGACTCGACTGTATGCAACGGAGGAGTACCCACAGCCATACTTATTTTACTGTGTGATGTGTTCTGTGGTAGTGTGACTTTCCCAACCATAGATTATAGAATTGGGCAAGTAAGTACTTGGCCAATCCACACAGTAAAATAAGTATAGCACTCCACACTATGACGCCACTTTTGCTCAAAATACCCAGCTTTCAGACATTCCAATTGCGATCATCGCATATCATTCATATAATCATCATAACACGCCAAAACTGCGCGAGTGATCATGGTGATATAGTCACTACATGATGCGAGTAAACATAAACCTTCTAGACACATGTATGTATTTCATGCACGCATACAATATAGTGACAATTGACGCGTTTGTCTGAGGAGATCTTGGTACTATTTTTAGCATTATTGTGGAGTGCTATTTTACGAGTTAGGTCGATATCCAATTTCTCATGTGTTGTTCAAGTGGAGGTAGAACATTAATGTTAATTTTTATTTTAACCTGCTGACCACCCAGTGTTTTCTGCCATAACTCTGGCAGGGCCCGAACTTAGGGGAAAACCCCAATAGACAGAAGGGCTTAGTGTAACTCAAAAGGTTTACTGGACCAGAAATGTTTGCACTGGACCAGAATCAAAGTGAGAACGACCTTACCGTTTACCCTGTTGAACATGTGTTTAACATGCTAGCTCTTTCCGTTTTTGTGTAGTTTTCTTAGTGATTCTCAAAATGTTCGTATGTTTTATAATTGTATTTTATCTGGTCAGGTAAACGGAGATCTGGTCTTGTTGAAATGTTGAGCTACAAGGCCTGTGTTTTTGTGGATTTTTCACCCAAAGCCTAACCCTGAAACAGTGCATTTTACTTGGCCCCAGGAAGTTTTATTAGTAGTAAAACTAATAGGGCCTACTAGCCCAGATTTACATGTATTGTCATCAATGTATCTTTCTGTTATATCAGTGGTGGTGATCACAACCAATATTTAATGGTAAAATGAAGTTACATTCACACACTCAAAACTAAATTAACACATTTTAAATTGTTCTTATTCTCACCTGAAAGGAAGAAATGTGAGCATTTTAAACAATTAGGTTGCACAGTTTTGAGGAGCCCATATGATATCTAGGGCAAGTTGAGAAGTGATGTTTACTAGCCCATAGCAGTTTTTACTACACAATGTACACCAGGCTTGTGTTATGTGTGAGCCCCACTTTCCAGTTTGTATCAATAATTATGTTAAAACAGGCTAGATATTATATTTTACAATGATTTTTTTTGTAATAGTTAATCTGACAGCTGAAACCATCGTATTAAAGTTGGACTGTCATCATAATCAATAGCAGATCTGTGGCGAGCGTGCACGCAGTAACTGGCTGAGAGTTCATAATTCTATTACACTCACAAGCCCGCTATGATCATGATGACAGTCATTAGGTAAAAGTTCATATTACAAATGTCATTTTGAATTTACGGAGGGAAAACAAACAAGTTGTCTTTCTTTCACGATGGTTATGATGGCATAAGATAAAGTGTCTTGTGTCTTCATGTTTCGCAAACTGAACAGTTTTGGGTTTTTTCGTTTTTTCAACTGACATGACTGAGATCAAATTTTCTATTTACCTTTTACCTCTCTGGATCTGGGTTCGAATCCCACCTCAGATCAGTCTCTAAATGACTGCGTGGGTTTTCGCCCTGCATCTTAAAGTGAACAACTTTTCATCAATTTTTCTTGGTCACTAAATGTGGATCTCTTGGTTTTGTTACCAGAAAACCATACATATTTTACTGCTTGTGTTCTCAAATGAAACTGCAAACATAACATTTTGGTTTTGTTTTATCAAACTGGTTTTTCTTTACATCTTTGTACTGAACCCCCCCCCCAAAAAAAAAAAAAAAAATTATAGAAGCAATAGGTTGCCAACTTAAGCTCTGTTTATTTTTAAGAATTTCATAATTTTAGAAACAATATTTATGTGAACTGACAGAATCATTTCTGATGTTTTCATAAACTTGTCATTATTTGTTCATCAATATTTTACTTTTTTTCTGGTCATTGCAGATACCAGCCTTTTGTCATGCAGCATGTAGCCACAACTCTCAGCCAATCACAAGCCATGTACCGTAACTCCTTTCAACACTAAGAGGTGTAGTCGTGTTCAACCAATCAGACATCATGTTCTTCGTGGTGTTTGTGTCGGTGCTCTTCGGTGCTTTCTGCATGCTACTGATGCAGATGTTCTTGGTGTTCCTGTACTACAAGAACCAAGAGGTGCATCCTATTCCACATCGGACACAGTATGAAAAGGCCAAAATTCCTGAGGTAAACAAATAAGGAAGTAAACATTGTGAAACTGACATATTACATACTAGACTTGGTTCTTCTTTTATGAAAGAGAAATGTACTATTTTTATGTAAAGCAATATCTCTCTGAGCACTGAGGGAAAGTAAACAGTTTTGCCAGAACATTTTAAGGAGCACTAGGACTTTGGCTCCAGCTTAGGCCTCAGTGATTTTGAAAATGGGGGCTTTTTGTACCTGTATGCCTTCTTGAAGGTGGATGGAGCCCAAGCCAGAACTGGAACCCAAGCCAGAACTGGAACCCAAGCCAGAACTGGAACCCAAGCCAGAACTGGAACCCCGGCCATGGTTTTTATCTCGGATGTATATCCGCCAACAATTTCTGGACAGACTTAACGGCGGACTTTTTATTGCGACTGAAACGTCTTCGGATTGCACTCGAAGGCAGCGGGACGGTTGATGGAAATATCTACCTCCAGACATTCCATTGTGTAGCATGCACAGGCATGCACCTACCGTGCTACACTTTGTTTTTATACCCATTCAAAGAGGGACACCTGGAGGTGGAAAACATGCCTTGTAGTGTTCCTTTTGTTGGGGTTACATTGTTTTTCTGTGCATGTGTGTGTGGATTTAAAACCAATTTTGGCATGTGTTATCTTTGAAACAGTGAACAGCAAACAGCAAAGCAACTGTCATTGCTCTCACACACAAAATGAATAAAATATCAAGTAAAAAACCACAAGGGAAGTTTAACCAATCAATTTCCCTTGTGGTTTATTACTTGATGTTTGAAACATTAAGTCGCATCCCCTTAATGTGACCCCTCTCACACTGCCGCTTCCCAGGTTGTATGGAAAACTTGAGTGTGATCCCTGGCTACGCGGCAGTTACAGGTTGAGTGGCAGTTACAGGTTGAGTGGCTTCTGACTGGCACCCCCAAACAAAGATATTGACAAATATAGGGCTAGATAGCTCACTTGGTGGAGCACCGGCACGTTAATCTGGAGGTTGCAGTTTCAAATCCTACTCTAGTCAATTTCTCTTTTTTTACCTCATTTGTTGTTCCTTTTTGCCCAGAACATTGACATATCCTCTATGTTACATAAGACGGAATCCTGCAATGCTGTGAACATCTTGATATCATTCCTCTTCCGAGAACTGAAGGATGCTCCATTTATCCGTCGCTGGGTTGTGAGGAAGATGAACGTTGAGTTTGAGGAGCTTCTGACGACCAAGGCAGCGGGGAAGATTCTGGAGCAGATTACTGTAAGTATTTGAAAAGAAAGTGTTTTGTTTTTAAGTGTGTTTTTATGAGAAAATGTAATATAATAATAATAGTACTTTACATTTATACCATGCTTAATACTACGTTTCTAAGCCCTTCAGTATTTTTCCTGCAAGGTTTGGTTTACAAGGTACTGTTGCGCAATATGCAGCCAATCAAAACGAGAACACAGGGGCGAACTCCTTCTCTTTTCAATAAGTGTTCTGGGTTTTTATGTGCATTACACAACACACGGGACCTACATGTAATGTATGGCTTTTTGTTCCATCGGAAAGAAGCAGCAATAATGGTTAAGTGTCTTGCTTAATGACGCAAGTGTCATGGCGGGGACTCAAACCCACACTCTGCTGATTAGAAACACCAGAGCTTGAGTTCGGTGTTCTTATACGCTCAGCCATGACACGCCAATGTAATGTTCATGTACGTGTAAATGTTCATGAGCAAGTTCGGGTGGGCGGCTAGAGTGACTAGACTTACCAGAAACCATAGAGCACAGGGAGATTGACTAGATCGACCATGCACTAGAGCATGGTCGAGATAGTCAATTTGAGAGTTACGTAACACACGGCGCACAGTCTAGTCACTCTAGTCGCCCGCCCGAACTCGCTCTATGCTGCAAAGTCGTCTCTTGTCTTATGTTTGGAGCATCGTATCTCTTCTCTCCCATCTTTGTCAAGTTGCTTTTGATTCAGCCTTGTATTTTAGGTCTGATGTTATTCAGGGCTCGAAAGTTACACTGGATCACAGGCCCTAGGTCTGTGAGTTTAGCGTTGGGCCAGGATACTCATGACTGGACGAGGCCGGCAGTCTTGTGTTTTTGTTTTAAATGTTGACTTTCAGTCTGATAAAACGCTTTCAATTTTGTTGAGTATTAAAGAGTGCTTAGCCATAAAGACAGTTGAGATAAATCTTCTCTTAGTAGTTGTTTTTTAAATTAAAACGGTTCAAATGTTAAACTGTGTAGGTATTTTTAAAATCTCATTTCAATTCTGGTCCTGAAAAAATGTTGGTCCAGTAACCATTTTGAGCCTCAAGCCCTGCAGTCTTGAGTATTTCCCCCTTGCCCCAAATTTAAGCTTGTTATGATGGCTTCATCCCGAAGTGTACCTTAAGTATGTTAAACATGTACACCGTCATCCCATTTATTTCTCTTCCTTGAAGAACCTGGAGAAATAAGCAAGCTGCATTATAGATTTGTATAAAGTTAAAAACTTCAAAAGTGAAATATTTAATCAACTTGGAGCATGTGTTTCAGTACAATACTTACTGGTTTGTTTTGTTCCAGCAGTATATTATTTCCATTATATACATTTGGAAAAAGGGAATAAATGAACCTGGTGCTCTTCCCATACATGTCCAGGCTTGGAATTAAACGTAGACTACAGAGGCCATGGCCTGAGTTGCCCCTTTTCTTGGCCTTGGTACCCCTTCAAAAGTTTCCCATACATGTAGGCTTTACGATTTTGCAGTAGAAGTGGCTTATGCCAAATTAAAATGGCCTTGACCTCTCAAAGATGAAATTCCAGACCTGCATGCACCTACATGTAGATGTACATTGAACTTGTTTAACTCACACATAGATCCTTGCCATTTGATTGGTAGAATTCTCATCACCCGCCATCCTTTATTTTGCTATGTATTAACTGCTTTGATACTGGACTGCCTTAACCGTACTATATGGAAATAAATATAGGACTTGTATATTGATTTTCGTAGAAGATTTTCGTCGCAGAATGTACTTACTCGATGAAATCTGTTTTTTCCATTTCACTCTGCTTCGCCTTGTGAAATGGAACAGTCCAGGCATCACCTTGTGGTTATATTCTGCAACAATGCACTCATACGTGCATCCGATATATGTATAGTATGCACAGACATCGTCTTTATTTGACACGAGACCTACTTCAAGACCCGATGAAATCCAGATGGTATTTCATAAAGATCCATTAAGAATTCATGTGAAGCAGTACATTATATAATAACACATAATTGGCTGTGACATGTGCCTCAAGGCGAATGTTTGAATACATGACATAGTGTTCGCTTATTATAATAAGGAAGGAATCTGCTATCATAATATACACGGCTACGGTGCATTGATGATGTGTCAGTTGTCACTGTCAGCACATTTTACACTTAACATGTGCTGTACCACATCCATACATGCATTGGACAAATTGACTGTTAGAATTTTATAGTGCATTTAATATTAAACATTTTATTGCATATTTTTCTTGGTGCATTTGATATCAAGCATGTTGTGGTTAAAAGAGCAAGCTTTATATTTTTGTGGGATCATTACAAAAGTATGACCTTATCTTTAAGTACAAAAATATCAAATCAACCGTTATTTGTTGGAGTACCCTCTCAGTAAATTTGTTGCTTTTTATGTAAAATGGAAGCCCAACTGAGAAAAGTTGCCAGAGAAGATGACAGTTTGAAACGTAATAAATTACAGTAGGATAAGAATACAACCAAGAAGAAAAAAAAGTTGTGTAAAATACTGTATTCACACTTGAGTTGATACCCTCTCAAATTCTGGCAAAACGTCGGGGAAAATGTATGCACAGCAAGAAGAAAAAGAATTAGACAGAGAAAGCAGAACACTCTTTATTACAAATTGGTCCTTGTGTTTTTAATTTTGTAAAAATATTGGGCAAATCAATCCCTCTGCCGCCCATACCAAAGGAGTCCCCCATACACCCATGGGTGTCTAATGCAGAGCGTTCAACTCTCCCTGATTCTGCAGAAAGTTCTTTGAAAATGAACCAATCTTTCAAAAAAATCTCTCTGATTGTGGAAACTTTTTCTCCCTTTTCCCTCTGATTGCTGCACAAAATCTCCCTGATTGCAAGATACAAATGTCAGCAGCTCTGCACATGGTTCATCTTTAACGCATGGGAGTTGTTTTTGCGTCGAGTAACCAGTTGAAAATGTACACATGATCCATTCCCAAAGACGGCACCCCGACGGATCATTATTAAAAAACAACCGTTCTCTCACGCAGTGTCCCTACGCCTATAATAGTCGCCTACCTTCCCAAGTGGAACTAACGCGATAATTATATCGCTGGACAAATATAGACAGTGGCAGGTGTTGAAAACCAAGCCAGCTCTGTCGACCGAGTAAGCCAATCTTTTGAATTCCCCATACCTGTGTAGATTTGGTTTCATTTGTAGAAAGGGAAAGCGCTTGATTTTGAATGCCTGCGAGAGACTACATTTACAGTACTTAATTATCATATGTGTGAAAATAATGATTCGATATTAAAGAGACTGGATTTGTAGTGAGGCTTTACTTACAATTGGGTTTGTGTTAACTTAAATCATAGATTTTGTCAGATGATGATGATTCTTTTTTTTTCAGAATGTGAACAAAAATTTCAACAAATTTTTTTCTGAAGCAGCCTACATTACAGGGCACATATGTATACGATTTCCTCCAAGTATTAGTATGCAAATTCTCATGATGAATAATTGCTTGTATCATTTTTTGCATTAATGTACATGGTTTAATTAATGCCAGGCCTGGCAAGATTTCTCAAGATGTTGACCAGACTCTCCAGGAAACCATCCTTGCCGGCAAAGAGTTGTTAGGTGCGCTGGCAAAACACATTATTGCATACATAGAATTGGACATTTGGGTGGTCAGGTTTGAAGAGGACCTGCATGTTAGACCTGCATGATGTACATTTACCCAACTCAAGTCTCCTTCATTCCTCCTTTTCATGTATCTGTTGCATAGAGATTTAACTCTTCGGTGCATATTTATAGCACTGATTATTTTGAAAGAGTTCCTCTTTTGCTAAAAAAATGGAAACTTGAAAATAAAGGAATATTAAAGTTCTCCTTCAATATGGGCCAAATTTCTGCTTCAGCCTCCAAGATGTTCGTTAAGCATGTACTAGTACATTTTTCTACGTACACTACACGTGTAGGGCTAATTAAGGTAGTCAATACCGCCCTCTTCCCCAACCATACCCCCCCCATGTCACAGGGCTTGAATTTGGGGGGGAAATCCACAACACTGCAGGGCTTATACATGATGTAGCTCAAAATGTTTACTGGACCAGAATTTGTTCTACAAGACCAGAATCAAAATGAGAAATAACTTACTGATTCCTGACAACATGCATTTAAATGTTGTTATTTGAACAATGGTCAGGATGGTTGCACTAAGTCGGTGTAAGAGAAGTTTGATCCCAGCTGTCTCTTAGGGTATTAAGTATACTTCATTACTCAATAGAATAAAAAAGGTGTTTTTCAGACTCAAAGTCATTATTTGAACATAATTGGTTTCTGTTCAAGATATAACACAGTGGGGTACATGTTCTATCTTTATTCAATTGAAAAACACAAAACCGCTAGACTTTACCCGTCATAACATTACTGGCGCAACACTAAAACTACTGGCCTCGGGCCTACAGTCTAGTGTGAAATTTGAGGCCTGGATCACCACAATGCAAAGCTTAAAATTCTACTCACTCGTTAATTTTAATTTTTTTATTTGTTGTAGGTTCAAGATTATTGTCTTGGGACATCTTTTCCGACAATCAAATCGGTGACGTTGATGAAATGTCTTCAGGATGATCCAAAAGAAGTACCGGAGGTCAGTCCTCAATTTCTGTTCTTTGAAAGAAAACACTCCATTTAAAAAAATTAATAGAAGTACATGTACATGTAGTCAGTTTTTCCCAATGGTGTAGCTCCTCCCTCCCTGATTGACCTACTGTCTATTCATGTCCCAGGTAGGCTGGGGCTTCGTTCTTAATTTGATACTTCCCGCTTACATGTTAACATAAAATCTTGTAGTACAGGCGATGAGGCTTTTCATTTTTCAAAGACCTTTCATTTGTCATCATCACAATAATCTTTGTTGCGCCATTTTGGGGTCACTGTCCCAGTGTGTTATACAGTCTAGTGTGTATTTTAGACAACACTGTGCCTGGCAGACAGTAGCTGCATGAGATGCTAGGGGTCAATAGCCAGTGCAAGTCTCTCGCATTGTGAAATGTCAGGTCCGGTTAAAGCGGGCGATTTTGTTTCCATCACACATAAAAGCTAGGGTTATGCATCTCCGTTTCCCATGCTCAATGGTCAAACAGAACTTGTGACTTCAGTTGAACTGTTTCTGCCTATTTCAATCCAAATTGAGAATGAAAACTATAGTTCAGGGTACCCATGACTAATGCAGAGCATTCAAACTTAATACAAGACTTTTGAGGCAAATTATTTATCTGTAATAAGTGTGAAGAGGTTTATGTACAGTGTGTGTTTTGTTCTGTTTTAGGAAATTGATGTTGCAGCGGACTTGGAATACAACGGTGGTTTGAGGGTCTCAGTTGACGTAGATCTAGTCTTTGGAACAACTGCCTATGTGTCAGTCACTGTCACCAAACTCAAGGGTCGGATTCGACTTCAGTTTAGCAGAAACCCATACACACACTGGTCAATGTCTTTCTATGATGTGAGTGCATTGTAATAATAATAATACCAAGAAGGTACTCAAGGCGCTTGAACAAAGAGAACCATTTTAAAGACAGTTTTTTAATTATTTTTAATTATGAGACCAATTTATGTAGCGCCTTTGTAAGGGTTTACAAAGTGCTGCGGAAAAAAAAATAAAGAAATTGTTGATGTTTGAATAAATTTTACAGTACAAATATGCACCAGCCTGTATGCCAGGAACAACCTCGTATATACAAAAATCACTCGTTATACTGTGTCATCTGGCTGTGTGCTTGTAAAAATGTTATTATATATTATAGTAAGATTCTGTTTATGTAACTTTTATTCATTAACTTTCCAATAATATTTTTATTAGCTTGACTTACAATTGTTTCTTCTATACTCATCAAATGCTAGGGGCATGCCAATCTTGATTTCACAACTTACATTTTTTCTGTATTAAGATTTGCAAACACAAGCAACTTGCACTCACTGTGATGTTCACTCTTTCCAGTCTTTACTTTATTACAAACATTGCTCTTCTGACTGATACAGGAGCCTGAAGTAGAGTTTGAGGTGGAGAGTCATTTCGAAGGTCGTTCAGTACCGAAGCTTGGATCTTTAATTGTCAGTCAAGTAAGTTAAATGTGCAAAGTCTTAAAAAACAAAAAAAACAAAAAAATATGTCTAATGTGAAGTAAATGTAAATTTGAATGTTTATGCAAAATAGCAGTGAATGGCCCATTAGTTTATCAACCGAGCAGCTTCTTCCTGAAATTCAAATTATTGTTTGTGGTTGTGGAATGTTAGATTATTAAGTAAACTAGTATTCCATAACTCCACTTCTACTGTGTAGATCTACAACCAATGAGTTATTTACACATTCTTTTTTAAATGTCAAGGTCATTATGGCTAAAACAAATGAAACAATTGTCTGAGCAATAACTTGAGAGGGACTTGGCATTATCTCCGAACTTGGTGTGTGAATTGATCTTGGGATCTTGTTTTTGGACCACCTAGGTCAAATGTCAAGAAACGGACTGGCGTGCCCGGTATCTGTGTTTACCAAACCTGACTTTTCTTGTTTAAATCTCAATACAGCTCAGGAAAACATTGAGAAAGAAGCACACCCTTCCAAACTATAAGATGCGCTATCAGCCCTTCTACGTCAAACCGGCGCCTCCTCATAGCAGTGCAGATGTCTACGTTCACGACGGCAAGATTACAACAGGCAAGATGGCAGTCACGGTGATTGAGTGCAGTAGGTTATCAGTATCGGCAGCGCAGAAGGGACTGTCGGATATCTACTGCACCTTGTCAGTCAGTAAGTCTTTTTATTTCTCATGCACTGACGTCTCACGCGGGACTACTCTCCGCCCATGGTCTTCCATTTTGGAAAAAAAAACACTTCATGTCACGGTATTCTGAAGACAACAATTTTGCCCATTCGAAGAATTATTTTTCAGAACTTTTTTCTTTTGAAAATATTGTTGCCACAGTTACGCCTTGACTTGACAAAGGAAAGACAACAAAGGTTTCATAATTTACTCTGTGGTGTAATGTTGTCGTGTGTGAAAATGGAGTAGGCACCCACCATGATACATAGAACCTCGGCCGTGAGCCACTGCTGGAAGTCTGCTGTGAAATGGTGGAATCTCGGAATACTCGAACCTTCTCATTGAGCCGAATATAATGATGAACAGTTTTGGCAGCCTGTCCATTCTTGTATGCCCCATTCGTACAACAACAGGACAAAGGTCTGGAATCAGGGGTTACACACTAACCCATGAAAGGGATTTTACAAGGCATGTTTTCCAGAACCTGTTGTCTCTCTTTGGTATAGGTGAAACGTAGGTGCATGCTCTCATGCAATACAGTGGAAAGTACAGGTGGATTAACGTCAGCTGTTCGGCTGGCAGCAAAGTTGTGAACAATTTTAAGTTGTTCCGGACGTTGAAAAACATCCATCGTAAGTCAGTCAAGAAAAATTTGCAGAAAAACAAGTCATCTGTTGCGAAGTGGTTAAAGAATCAGCGCTTACAAAAGCAGGCAATTCCACATTTGCCTCAAGCGTATTTTACAGGCTAGCAGGGAAATTTTGCTTTTGCTTGTGCATACACCATGTTACTAGGCATGTTTTTCACTAACACAGCCAGCGTTGTTATTCAGCGCTTGCCCTGTAAGCGAAGAATGGTAATCACAAGCCTAGATTTTGATGCTAAGCAGAAACCATGTAATTTGGCCCAGTTGAATTCCCCAGACCGTTTGTTTGCTGTTCCATGCTGATGAAAAACAGGGCCCAATTTCATGGCTCTGCTTACAGCGGAATTCAGTGCTTACAGCGCCATATAAAGTGCATGACTCGTATGGGCTGTAAGCGCAGAATTCCACAGTAAACAGAGCCTGGTTGAGAAGGTGCAAGGGTCCTTATTTATAATGGCACGTGAGGTGCCAAGGTACTCTTCCTCAGAGAGACTGACTATTGTCTCCTTTTATTTTCTAATGACAGACCCAGATCCCTGGAACCAAGAAGATATTGTCCGCCGCTTCCCAGGGGAGACATTTGAGGTGGAGTTGCCCAAAGGTGGCCCCCGTGTGGGCGTCACATTTAGGACTGGGTACCACGAGTATGACGTGGTCATCGCGTCCATCA
Source organism: Pisaster ochraceus (assembly GCA_010994315.2). Classification (NCBI taxonomy): domain Eukaryota; kingdom Metazoa; phylum Echinodermata; class Asteroidea; order Forcipulatida; family Asteriidae; genus Pisaster; species Pisaster ochraceus. Next base: position 13,525,112 of record CM021530.1, read on the forward strand.
ATCGAGATTCGCCGGCTGGCCAAACGGAGCTCAAAAAAGTAAGTTAGCAGATGACACTTTGTCATAGTTTTTCGGCGGGGTTGTATCGGCAAAGTGTGGAGAGGTCTGGTGTTTGTAGTATTGCTGTGGGTTGTGAAGGGATCTTGTTGCAATGCCATCAGTGGGAGAATTGAAATAAAATCAATTGGCATGGTGTAAGTTTGTTGGTATTTTGTAACTAAAGTATTTTTTAAGTATGAAACTTACTTTTAGCATTGTTGATGTTACAATTTTAATGTCATGTCATTTGTTTAGCTTCATAACAAAATTACTGCATTATTTAAATAGTTTACCCATAAAAGTAAATTGTACTTGTATTTTAAATGTGTTTTTCCTTCTTCGGACCTTATTTTAGGGGGACCTTATTCTTGCAGTGGAAGGAATACGAGTGACATCAAGTAAACATGCCGCTAAGCTCATCAAACAAACCAAGGACAGGTATAACATTGTTTGCTAAATTTGTTGGCACACTCATTTATTTGGTACAAGAAAAACTTTGCATAGGTGGTAGAGAGCTTCTTCCAATTGAAAAATGTAATGCCACATCTTTTCTCTGTCAGGTGCTTGCTGAAAGTGCAGCGTCCTGCCCAGCCCATTGAGATGACCCAAACAGATGGCCAAACAACCACAGACAGTGGCACCCAGAGGAACGTTGATCTGGTGGAAGTGCAGCTAGACGACAACGACTACGAAGATTTCATCAACGTGAAAATGATGCAGACTCTGGGCGTGAGTGCTGATGAGGTGGACCTCCTACCACGGGCATCCAATGCTCCAGGTGGTCTTCAAGTCCCCGCGACGGATTCTCCCGTACTCCGTCGGCGAACTGGCAACTCTGATCCCACTTCTGCACCCGTTCGAAGACTTTCATCCAGTCTGGACTACTCCACCCTGAGGAACCTAACGACAGCTGTGGATCGAGAGAACAGACTACAGAGCATCAAGATGCTGTTTAAGGAATCTATGCAGGCCAAGCCGGGTCCGAGGAAAAAACAGAAGCAGGTCAAGAATCCAGTCATTTCCAGTTTGCAGGGACAGGGGGACGTGGACAATCAAGAGGTTGACCCTGACAAGATAAGTCTTAGCAGCTTAGCATCGTTGCCTGATGAGACTGATATGGCAGGAAGTTCCAACGCAGCATCTGTGGTGACTGGATCCACTGCATCCATCGGTGGAGGGGACCAGGCAGCAACTTCTGAACCAGCAAACTCTGAGTTTTCCGGCTATGAGGATTTGTACGAAACATCGCTAGTTCCTGCTTTTGATGTGAGTTTATTAGCAATAATCAATAGTGTATCAGCTACATGTATGTGAAGCCTTATTGATCTACGTGTACTTGTTCATATTTAAGGCCATGTCACACGGGGCAAAAAGAAGAAAATTCATTCATATTTCAGTTTTTCTCACTATTTTCCTGGGGATAGTTATTTTCTTGGGGATAGTTGGTTACAGCTAGATGAATGTTTTTTGTGCTGCCGAAGTTTACATTTTGCATACAGTGCAGTTAGTTGCCTCAAAGTTGCCTGAAAAAAATTGCCCAGTGTGACAATGACCTATAGTTGACCGGCTATGAAAATCGTCATTACATATTAACCCCTTGCACGATGTAGAACCAACCTTGCACAATGCATATCTACAATTTCCACCATTTTCTTAATCAGATCCTTTTTGTATATTTTGACTCCCAAAATGGCAGAGAGGATAGGCGCATGTAAGTTGAACTGCGCATCATGCAAGGAGTCCATACCTTTATGTTTACACCATTTCATGCTATCAAGAAGAAAGGAACTGTGTCATTAAAATTAATCAGCCAAGGATTTATACATAAAGCACACAGAATTGTTTTTATTATTCCATTTATTCAAATAACTTTGGGTTGAACAAAGAAAAATTGACTATAGCGGGACTTGAACCTGCGACCTCCAGATTAACAATAAACGTGCCGGCGCTCTACCAACTGAGCTTTCTAGCCCGAATGTTGATGGTTTCCCTGTTGTCAGTATCTTTGTTTGAGTGCCAGTCAGAAGCTTCTGACCGGCACCCCTGGTCAACTGACCACAACCAAAAGACCAAATTTGTTCCGGGTGTTTATAAATGCCACTATACTTCAGTTTATAAAAGTTTGAAAACAAATAAATATACGCCATCCGACGTGAAATGATTAACACACAAAAACCATTCAATTTATTTTTACCAGGAACCACTCTGGGATGAAACGTTCACTTTTGAGATTGACGAGTACGACCGGTACCTCAACGTATGCGTATGGAATCGCATCCCGCTCTCCAGTGGAACTAAAGACATCTTGATCGGTTACACTTGCGTGCCGCTCATGGACGTTGCCTTACAGTGCCTGAACACCAAGGCTGGGGAGCATCTACAGCTGTGTAAATTACACCCTCCAGAACAGAGGGCTGGGGCAACGTAAGTGGCAATTTGAACCCATAGAGGGCTAATCTCAATCCTTTTGAGCATAGATTTGTTTGAGGTGTTTGCTTGGCTCAGGTATAATTTGAGTGTTTGGCTCCTAAACTGGCATGATGTCGGTGTGTAATTTAACTTATAAAATAATTATAATGCCTAGCAATAATGACATGTATATTGTGCGGGTGTCAACATGAACATTATTGCGCAGGTCATTTGGCAAGTACCTTAATTCCTTCAACCATCTGAGCTTCTTTGGGAGTATGCAGCCTGTGCTACGGTAACCACCTCTGCCCTCACAGGTACCCATGCACCCCTGGGTGCTGAGAAGCAATAATTGTCAAGTGTCTTGATTAAAGACACAAGTATCATGACCAGGATTTGAACCCACACCTTGATGAGTTTGCCACCAGAATTTGAGTCCGGTGCACCAGACTGTTTGGCCGAGACAAGCCACACTGCCCTTTTTCCTTTCCCTTTTTTCCCCAGTCATAATGCCCTTGTCTTACACCATTTAAAAGAAATGACAAAAAGTAGTTATGGACTTTGAATAATTGTTGAAGCCAAAAATGTGTAAAGTTAGCATGATTTGTGGTGGTAATACATTGCAATTATCAACAAGATTATCATTAATACCCTCCATGTGTTATCATTTCACTCTGCCCAACACTTTCACTGGTTCTCTGTATGTAGTCGGTTACCGGGCCAGTCCCACTTATACCAGCACTCTGGTTTCGAGAGCCGGCTTTGCTACGGTGACATCACGCTCTTCTTCAATCACACGCCCTCTGGGGAACAACCTCCATCCCAGGAAGATCTTGACGCGACTGAGTCTCTACTCAAAGAGCTCCAGAGCAAACACAAGACCATAGCCGAGGAAAGATGGAAGACACTCAATAAGACGAAAGGCAACAAGTACACACGGCCGGATGAACTCAAGTAAGGGTTCTTACTGACTCTGTTTTTAAGTTAAACTTCATTGTCTCCTCTAGTTATTTCTAAAAACTATTTTAGTTTGATCAGGTTGGCTGAGTGGTTTTTTTTTTTTCACTGCCTTTCACCTTTGTGAATAAAGAGACATCAGGTCATAGAGCAACTGGTCCCCTGTCATTTGTGTGACTTTATGCAGTTTAGGGTGACCATTTTGACATGCATGTACTAAGCGCCCTACGAGGGCATACAAATGTTTTTTAACAAGTGTGCATGCAAGGTAGTCACTTTTGGGAGCAAATTAGCATTGTTTGTCGGTACATCTCTATCAGGGATTAATGATGAGAGGTAGCGATATGACGTGCTGCCCATGGTACCGAGGCTGGCATTTGCAAGATTGGATCATAACAATTTTCCCAAGGTGCAAATGGAACAAAAACTGAGTGAATGTGGGATAAATAGAGTTTGAAAGGTTTTTGTTTTTGTTTTTTCATTTCTTTGCAGTTTATTTCCAGGGTTACAGCACAGGTTTGTTGGAACTCATTTTTCAGTACCTACAAGATGTGACTTCTGCTCTAAAAAGGTAAAAAGTATATTCAAAAGTCCTTATCATTGTGAAATTGTTTTTGTTAGTCTACTTCACTCAACTTATCCATAGAACCGCAACTAATGCATTTTCCCTAAGCCTAATTTGCTAAGAGTTTTTTAACATACACAACATCACCCTCTCTGGCCCACCCATACTACCCCGCGGCCCAGCCGCCATGTTATCAGTCCTTCAGTCTGCCAGCGTATACAGTCCATCCCAAGCTCTGCCCAATGCGGAGGTGATCCCTCTCCCAGGTTGTATCGTAAACTTGGGTGTGACCCCTGGCTACACAGCAGTTACAGGTTGAGTAGCTTCCGACTGGCATCCCCGAACAAAGTTATTGACAAAATAGGGAGACCGCCAATGTAGGGCTAGGTAGCTCAGTTGGTAGAGCGCTGGCACGTGAATCCCAAGGTGGCAGGCTATATGTTGTTTCTTTCATTAATTACAATAATTGGACAGCAAATCTTTTTACTTGTTAATCATTCAGGGTGGTGGTGTTCTGTGTAAGAAAGTGTACTTTTTGTAAGATGAAATTGTTGCCTATTTGCTGTAATTGTTGTATTTATAATGTCATTTTTGGTTATTTGTTCACATGACCATTTAATCAATCAATCTATATTAAATATTTTTGGGGTTTGGTTTTGTTTTCCTATAGGTTTGGACCAAATATGCTCTCAAATGTCAGATTTGTCAGTTGATATGTCATAAGAAATGTTCGGAGAAGACGCAAGCCCAAGTACCGTGTGACAGGTACAGTGCAAATACATGTTTATGCTTCACTCAAATGAACTATGCTAACGTTGTATGCTGTATGTCTTTATGTTAACTAGTTTTGGAACCATGGCATTTGTTGGGCCTAAATGCGGATTTGACTAATGCCTGTGTTTTACTTTCCAGCACCTTTTATTTCAGTAGAGATATCTGTCTTAAAGAATTTGAACAGACTTTTCGAGATTATAGAAATAAAACATGGAAAATGCTGTGTGTAGTTATCAGTGTGTGTGTTGACTGTTATGAAGCATTCCATGTACGCCGCCATTTTAGCTGTATGGCAAATTTCAGCATTCCCATTGGTTGATCTGGTTAAATTTACCGTGCAGGTATGTCACATGGTATTGATACTCTATGTCCACAGCTGACATAGAGGGCGTGCAGAGCAGACACAGTCGACAACTAAGTTCAGCAGTTTCCGTGTTGTATTTCTATTTTCTAGACAAAGAGTTGTAGAGTCTGAAGACCAGGGCCAATTTTCATAAATCTGCTTGCTAAGCACAACAACAGTTTGCTTACAAGAAATAAGTTTACTAGCCAAACTACCATAGCACATGTACAATCAGTGACTAGTATCCTGCTTGTTGTCGCCTGGTCTTTGTGTTGGTCCTAGTTTTGAAATTTTACTATTATTGAAGGAGGAACTTACGGGTGAGAACAATTTCGTTTTTCTTGTACTGATTTTGGTCAGAGACTGCATTTGCTTACATTGAAATGGCGACATTCATGTAGTGCATTTTCTCAAAAGCAAATTTTATTGAATTGCAAAATCTGTCATTTGGGAAGAAAATGGGGAACTCCTATTTGGACTACTGATGAAACGTATAACACCCCGTATAATTGTTTATTTAAATCATTTGTTTTCACTTTGTCTTATGTACTTTACATTAAGGTCTTGATATCCAGGACTTATCGGCCTTGCCTTAGTTTTTGTCTTGGCTTTTCAGCTCTTGGTCTGAGTCTCAGACTTTCATGCCCAAGCTAAGTAATTGCTGCATGGGGCAGAAATTGAAGTTGTAAGCACTTTTTTGATTTACAGGCCGTGTTCGAATTGATGGTTCTGGCAGTAGCTATTCTACAATGTTGTCATTGCAGCCAATGGCCCATAGCCGTAGCCAAAGTCAAATTTGGACACGGCTTAAATATTGCTCATTTTGATTTGGAAGAAGCTAACAATGGCTTCAGTATTAATTATTTTGTTTTCTTTCACTTATTATTCTTTTCACTTATTTTTACAAAAGTGCCAGATATTTTTGCCTTTGGAAAAAAAAACTGTTTCGAAGATGAAATACTCTCGCACCTTGTTTCAGAACTGTTTACGGAAACGGTCATGATGCCTCGGGACTGGAAGATAATGTCTTCTAGTTGATTGCTTAGCGCCCTCACGCAACGGTTGGTGTCCCTTGTATCGTGCACAATGACTGTTGTGCATTCTTGCATGGCATGACCCCATTCAATAATATTTAATCTTTCGAAAAGGACAAGAATTTAACCTGTAACACATTCACAAGTAACAGATGTATTATTTGGTGCATAGCCCACAAAGGCTTTCTTCATACGGTGTGGTGAATTGATTGTACCATCACTCATGAGTCCAACTGCACATCTTGTGTAATTTTGGGGGTTTTGGGATGCGTTTCTCCATCTGAAACCATTTCAGCTAGAATTCAATGTTTAAGATTCGTTGATTTTCCGAGTGGCTAAGTTTCTTACCCCTCTAAAGCGTGGCACATCATTGCCTTTGGGATGAGAACATTTTTCACATTCTGGTTTTCAATGAGGAAATAAAAGACGACGGTGTCGAGGTCTTAAATAGCCGTTCAAAACCGTTAGGGTCAAGGCTGTGTGATAAAAGACGGAGCCGAAGACGAGGTCCTTTTTTGCACGGCCACAACCCTGCAAGGATTTAAACAGCCGCTTAAAACTGAGTCACCGCTCTTTTATTCCTATTCATAAACACCATTCCATGAAAAACATACAAAATGTCGAGGACAAATCCGACAATTTAGCCTCAGTTCATCTCGACTCCTGCGCTGAATTTCTATCCATGATGAGCACCAAGTAGCTCCTTGCGCAAGTTTCAATCTTGCACCCTTACGTTTCTAGCTGTCGCACACAAGTTTCAAACGTGGGCGAGCCAAATACGCGACCTACCAACTTAAATTGGGCCATAGAATTTGAGTGCCCCACGCAATCATCTGATAGCGCCCTCTTTGGACTCAGATTCCTCGGGCTATGTTTAAACACTCCTCATCGTTTTCATGTTGCACGCTTAATAATGGCCACATGATCTCCTGTGGACCAATCAGAATGGATGTACTGTCCCAGGTATTTATAAATGAGTATTATAGTATTTGGATGTTTTAACCATTCTTGTATTACCCCTAAGTGAAGATGCAGCATTGGTAAACCAAAAATACTTACAAATGACAATTGTTAAAGCCTCAATAAAAAGTTGGCACTGTTATGCGGTGCAATTTGGACCCCTTTAAAAGTAAAGTCATTCGACTGTAATGGGTCATATTAATGTTACTACCATGTAACTGCCCTCATTTTAAGCAGTATGCCACTGGAGCCACTAATGCACACAATTTCTTTTTTGTGTGATTTATAATAATAGTGGCTTCTTAAATTGCACTCAAATCTGTCACTCATTGACGCTCATGGCACTCCAGCATTATTACCCCTGATCACTGGGTCATTTATTTCATTCCTTAAACCATCTCAGCTCCCTTGGGAGTATGCAGCCTTTGCTGCCAAATAGGTAGCGCACAAAGGCTAAATCTATCACAAGAACCGTCTCTGCTTTAACAGGTACCCATTTACCCCTGGTATCTTGCTGAAGGACACAAGTGTCATGACTGGGATTCGAAACCAAACCCGAGTGACTTAGCCACCAGAACTTGAGTCCGATGCATGAAACCGTTCGAACACGCCACAGTTTGTTCTTCAGAAGGGTTTATTATATGCATCTGCAAGCGGGTCATCCAATTACCCCCCAAAGCGCTTCCATTGGAAGTAAACTCTGTTTGTAAGCATTCTCAAGAAGCTTTTACTGTGTGTAAAATCGGTGGTACCTGTAGCAGACCTTGGTGTGAGCATGTTTTGTGTGGAAAGTTTTCTACCATGGAAATCAAACCGAAAGTGTACCTTTCCTTTATTATAACGTACATTAACAGGTCCCAGTGCAGTACGTCCATTATGCAAATGTTGGATGCATATGAGTGAATTGTCGCAGAATATTGTCACGAGGTGAAAACCTGGACTCTACCGGGTCCTAATTTGATTGTATTCTGCGACAGTGCACGAATTGAATGCATGCCATGTCTGTTTTATGTAACTCTCACATAGATCCTTATCATTTGAAATTGTTTTCCCAATACACACAAAATCGAGGCACAAAAACTCGCCCGCCCCATCACACTCTCAAAATTTCTATAAAAAAAAAAAACGAGCCGCGAACAATTATTTTGGAAATGCCGCTGTAAATTGTCCAAGAATTACTCATATTATTAGACTCCAATATTAAATTTTACAAAGTAAAATAAAGGATGACACGTGACACATGTTCCACCAATCAAATGATAAGGATCTATGTGATGGTATATAACATGGAATACAACTTGTATAAAAGCCAAGTTCATACGAGACAATAAAATTGATGTGACAGTGAAGATAGTTTTCTTTGGAAAATGGCATGTTCTGATGTCTTTAGATTCAATGTCACATAAGTATGAACCTGGGCTTTGGTTGATCTGTAACCTTTGATCTCTAACCTCTTGACCTTTTTGGAAAAGTGTTTGGTAACTGCACTACATGTTTTAATTGAGCATTGTTCAAGGCATCAGGTAGCACTCTGCATCATGGTTATACAGCCATTTTATTCTAATCTTGTGTGACCTTTGACCTTTGATGATATGAATCTCCTCAGTATTAATGAGCATGTGTTTTCCATCGCCATATGGTGTTACAGTTCACCATCTATTCATTCATAATTTGCTACTCAAGGGGAGTCAAATCTTGCACTGGTCCTCATATCGGTGAATAGTTTACTTAACATCAAACCTTTTTCTTTTGTACATGTACAACATATAACAAGTTCAGGCATGACTTTTTAAAATTTGGAAGTATATCTCGTCATCTGTTTCTAAAATCTTGTTTAATTACAATGGTTCCTGCTCCAGCATTCATGACAGCTTTTTCAGCCATGTACTTTGCCTACGATATCTTATGCAGAAAATCTCTTTTTATTTTAGTAGTGTTATTCTTTTTCTCTGGGGCAAAAGCCATTGCTTCGAAAATGCACTTTTTAAATTTCTCCAAAACAACCTCAGTAATGGTACCAAACATTACTTTCCAATTTCTTTCACAAAATTATCAATATACTTACAGTTGGAGAGCTAAAATGTGATGCCTTATCCCCAAATCAGGCACTTCTCAGGAAAAGTGATGTGATGTCTTAATCATTCTGTATCTTGAGAAATACTGACTTTGTAGGCTTAAAATCAGCTCTAATTTGAAAGCTCCTTTTCTCCTCCATTTGATGAGGAGGAAAAACCTAGTTTTGGGATTCGGCATCAAGCGTAACTATTTTCCCAACGAGTAACAAATCTGAGAAAGTAGCACGTCAGAACAATCAAAACTAAAAAAATTAGCCCCAAATTGTTTTTAAAAGCAGTGAAGTTTCACTGATTGTAAAGGAGGTAATTAATCATTCATTTATGAAGGAAAACAAATAATATCTAGGCTTATACCTGTCTTTAGAGGATACTAATTAATTAGCAAGTAATTTATGATGATCGTTATTCCGTGTTCTTATTCTTATATTGTCTTCTGATTGTAATGTTCACCACATCACTTCAATAAAACACTCCCTGACATTTCTCTCCAGAACCAAAGTTTGGCGGAAACCGGACCAGTCCTCCCCGCAGAAGGATCTGAAGAATCTAGACCCCTCCCCTCAGACCACGCCCACAACGCAGCGGCGGGGCATATCCCCGCAGCCCTCCCCCAACCCCTCCCCAGTCCCGTCTCCTCATGACTCCTCCCAGTCTTCGGATGAAGATGAATACGATGATATCAACACGGCCG
>CM021530.1:13535958-13548769 GCA_010994315.2 Pisaster ochraceus
GCCGGGAGTTATATGTTGATCTTCCAAATGATGAGAGAAAGGAGAAACTGGAGGCAATGGTAATGAGTTTTCTTGTGTGGGATAATTTAGGGAGGGGGAGCTTTTCACTTTCATAAAATCACTGGGAGTCAGTCTGCCAAATTGCTGATGGAGATTAATGTATGATCTTCTGATTGTTTTCACTAGGTGAGTAAACTTCAGAAGGAGATAGACGCAGAGGTCGACCGTCAGCTCCAGTTGTCCCAAGAGATCCAAGCCGACCAGCACCGGCCCCAGCAGCGCCTCAGCCAGCAGCAACTCCACCAGCGCCAACAGCAGCAGCAGCGCCAACAGCGCAAGACCAACAGCATGTCCCGTAGTGAAGAGCGCATGCAGATGCTGGCGGTCCTGATGCTGCACTACTGCGCCGGCATACAGCACTGCAATGAGATGCCGTCGACGCCTGTGGAGAAGCAGAACGGGGAGGTGAAGGAAAGTGGGTAAAGTGTTGTAGGTGGTTCACATCCTGGCAGTGTGATGATGTGAAACAGGTAATAACACTAGATAGTCTCTCAGGCCTTGTCATAGACCCTTTGGCACATTTTATAAAGTAAGGCTAAATGTATTGCGTTTGTTTTTACCATTTCTTTTAAAACAAATATACAACCTACTGAGTAAAGCATATAGCAGTATTGGTCTCTTGTGAAGCAGTTTGGACAGGTGCTGTCAAATTTTGGGTGATGACACATTCTATCACAGCATGTAGGAAATGTGCACGCTACTACAAGGATGGTCATGAACAATAATAACAATATGATGATGATAATGACTAGTTCTTACGTAGAGCAATTTTCAAAAATGTTTCAATGCACTTTGTGCCCTGGTCATCGGGCCAATAACTGGTCATCGGGCCAATAACATTCCTGTTATCATTCTCAGCTCCCTGGGGAGTATACAACCCTGGGCTGCCTTGGCGCTACAGGTTTTTTTTTATTTACCAGCCTCTCTTCACCCATTGTGCAATGGGTATAATAGATTCTGTATGACACCTTTAATTGCAAAAAACAAGAGTACTCCAGCTGGACTTGAACTTGAAAATATGCCATACCTTTACTGTTGGGTTGTATTTACCATAAAGTCAAGTTGTTCACATGTATTAGGAGTGGCGTGTTAGGGCCGAGCGGTCAAGCGCACCAGACTCAAGCTCTGGTGTTTCTGGTCGGCGTAGTGTCGGTTCGAGTCCCAGTCGTGTCACTTGTGTTTATAAGCAAGGCACTTAACCATTATTGCTGTATCCTTCGGATGGGACGTAAAGCTGTCACCCTCATGTAAAAAGAACCCAGTACACTTTATCGTTAAGAGAGGGCGTTCACCCCGGTGTTTCTGGCATGTTTGGCTGCACTTCAACCAATGTACGAGTATACTCCAGAGGATTCGTCAATTTTGTTATTATTATTATTAATAGGAAAAATTTAAAGGCAAAATTACTTTGAATTTACAAATAAAAATTGACACCAGAAATCTTTGATAGGATTGGTGGAACAATAACAGTAATCAATAAATTATACAACAGAATTACACACTTAAAATGGAGTGGATATACAAAATAATGTAAAAACTATGTTTAGAAAAAGAAGAGAAAAAAAAAACACTTGAAAACACAGTGCAGAAAGATGATGATGTTGAAGTGGCGGTCACTATAGACTTGATTCTGAAAATTTATGGGAATGTGATGTGTGCATGTAAATTTGACATACATTATTGCTTTGAGAAATTTGCACAGGCTGAAATCTTTGAAAAATGAGTTGTCAATCTTGTCAATTGTACAAAGTAAAAACTCCGTTTATAAGAGGATGGTGTTTGTTTTTGTTTTAATTTTCTATATATATATATCAAAGAATATCTCAAACATATTATTTAAACTGCCAATTACTAAATTATAAAAAAAATTGTCTTGGACGTGATATTTTTGTACTAGTTTGGCTGTTATTTCATGGGTAAACAAGTCCCGATGATCAAATCATCTTACTTTGATGTGAGTCGTTTAGGAGATGCAACCCATTGACACCTTGCACCAACGTCACACGCGACTACTGCTGCCACGCAGGAGTCAACTCATAAGCGCATAAACACTGCTTCGCTTAAAATGCACACTACACTATATAAGATGGTATCCGGCTATGGCTGCAACTGATGCTAAGGGTGTTGCTAAGGACATGTTATACTGCAACATATGATGACACTGCGATCTAGCCATAGCCTTAGCCATAGCCACCAATTCAGACAGGGCCAAAAACATGCAGGACATTGACTCCTAAAATGGTTATTGCAACAGTGACGCCGGGTGAATTTGGTCAGAGGTAACTGGTTAGACTTGCTGGTAGATGCAGATCAACCACTAACAGGGAGACCTGTTTTATGTAACTGCCAACCATTGCTAAGTTGTAGTTGAGTTTTACTTGTAATTTATTTGAAATAAGTTTTTTTTAATATGAGCTGTTTCCTATCATTAATAGTTCGTTTCCCCTTGATGATAAAAAATAATGTGTGGAGAAACCTTGTTGATTTTTATTATATATTATTGTTAATTCCAAAGGCAGACTTTTGGGGACTTTAGGTGGCAGCAGACTTACCAGGTAAATACATTGTTCTTGCGCATATACCTGGTAAGTCTGCTGCCACCTAGCACTCCAAAGTCTCCCATTGGAGCCTAAGTGTCATTTGCTGATGAGGTCACTGATGGAGTGCGCCACAATAGGTTCAAAACCGCTGCTTGGGCTTGGGCTTGGGCTTGGGCTTGGGCTTGGGCTTGGGCTTGGGCTTGGATTTGGATTTGAACTTGAACTTGAACTTGGGTTCCATCAGCTATTTAGAAGATGTGTGCTTTCCTTACGTAGCTTCAGTCAGGCAGACGGAGCCAGAGCTCAAGCAGTGGTTTGGAGAAGGGCTATAGAGTTATGCTTTGAATTAAATTTACCAGGAATGTGTGTGCTCTCTCTGCACCCTCTAGATATGCTACTAAAATAACATTTTGCTTGTGAACTGTTTGTACAAGTTGTACTTCTTTTGTAGCTATTTTGTTTTGAGAGCGTATTTACCAGGCCAACCTTGTGTCTCCCAGAACAGCAACATACCCTTTTTTGAAGTCCATTCATCTTTAACTTCCTCTCATTCAGAGTCACCTGACCCCACAAATATCTGGAAGGTGATATGGCCGCTGGTACATGAAGGTACTATTTGTGATGGATAGAGTTCGTTGAGGCTTTAGTTCCAAAATATGTCAAAGGCCACACATATAAATTAAACATTAACTGTCTCCATAATGTATATTTTTTAGTAGTTTAATATAACATAAATAAATATAACTGTACATGTAATGTAAGAGCTTGTAAATTAACTTTATTTGTAGTTAAAAACAAAATGGTCACATAGATATACCAGATGAGTATCTTGAATAATTTTTATTTTTTTGATGCAGCCTTGATATACTAATTTATAATACATATTTAAATTTTTTAATTAAGCTGAGTGACTGTTAACAGCTATGTTCGACTGATTGATTTGTATCATATAGCACAGGAAGCACACCAGCCCTTGTTGTGTTGTAGAATGAATCATACATAAACAAGCTGGGTCCTTCTTTTATCAGTATTAGGTAAGAATTAAATGCCAGTGTAGAATAATTTATTTACTTGAAACTTTGGAATACAATCCACTTGGATGTACGAATAGCGTCGTGAACAATATATTTCTTATGAGTCAGTGGTGATTAGGAAATAAGAATGCTGGTGGAACAATTTTGCTAAGCATACTTTTGATCATTTTCAGCACTCTCTCATTTGTTGGTTTATTTTTCCACCTCATTTTAATTGAGCGTGCTCAGGCCAAACTTCCAAAAGTTGGGTCCAGACTGCCCCTTAGTTTTGACAAATATTGTAGAGAACCCTGAACTTTATAGCAAGGGTTGACTGTATTTAGAGTTGATCTGTCTTTCACTGAAGCCTGCCTAATTTTTTCTATTTGTATACTTTAAAAAATATATATATATATACATATATAATTAATAATGCTCTATAAATGTACGTGGCACAAATACTGTGTGGTACAATGTTGACGCAAGTATCAGGGGAAAGTCAGAAGCTCACTTATATTCCAGAAATGTGTTCCTATTTTTTGCACTGCTCTATAAGTGTTTTTGTTATTCCAAAATACAAACACTTGCCATGTATTATTTGTTTTCTTCCAAATTGACTGAAATTTCTTGAAGTCATTAAATTGGTTTTGGTATTTTTTTTTTCTTGAGAATTCTCCATTCCATCTCATCAAAATTATACTCACATAGCATTTATAATGATTATTTCTCATTGGACAGTTCAAATGTTGAACTTAAAGTGCATTCCGCTATCATAATTTATGTCTTACTTAATTCCTTAGGTACAAGTGTTTTGCTAGCAATGGCATGCTTATAAGACTGGTGTCTGTTTGTGGGGGGGGGGGGGGTAGTCAACCTCACTTTGGAATGTTGATGTGTTAATGCAACAGCCAATCTCTCTCATACAAACCTTGGTTTATTGTCCATGGTTATAATTTGCAAAAATTAATAAATTGTGATTCAATAACTAGATGGCAATACCTATGCTAGTCATTGTAAAATCAGTGGTTGCAGTTTTGCCATGAGAAGATCTTGTCATGCGAACAAGGCTGCATAGCACAAAAAAGAAAACTTGTTATGTCATGTATGTCACTTGTGTACGGTATTTTTGCTTACCACAATTACTTGTAAAGCATGTTTTTCTGCTGAACAGCTGTATGAAACTAGACCCTGCTCACTTCCTACGTACATGCTGTACATTTCCAGTCAGGTCTTGTGTGGTGATTTCCCATCAGTATGTTTCATGCACTGTTGTGATTGGTTGTGCACAAGCTCTGCTCTCATAGCATGTGGACAAAGTCGTAAGCAAGCTAACTTCCCCCCCCCCCATGGTTCCTCAAACTTTTGTGTTTGCACATGTATTCCATTTTGCAAGTGATTGAGATCATGAGATACACGTGGGCATAATGCCCCAAGCAGGCCGTGATCAAGTCACTTGGGTTAAACTATAAGGTGACTGTTTGCTATGATGTATTCAATGTGCAAACTGCTGCACTTGGGAAAATACGGAGTGAATTTTCTTCTCCTATATTTAATGTGAACAAGTATCTTTGGCTGTTTTACACTTTAATGGAAATACACAGTATTAGAAGATCCCAAGTTGTGGAAATGTATGTCTTAACATGTAAATATTACCCGTTAGGCCAGAAATCCATGAGTCCCATCAATGCACAGTGCGCAATCCTTTACAATGAAAATACATACAAAGCAATGCACATAGTTTATACAGATAATGCAGTACACAATACAGATACATGGAATTATATTAATAATAATAATGGCTTCTTATATAGTGCTCAAATCCATCAGTCGCTTATGGCATTATTACCCCTGGTCACTGGGCCATTTATTTCATTCCTTATATCATCTCAGCTCCCTGGGGAGTATACAGCCTGGGCTGACAAATATGTAGCGCACCAAGCTAAATCAATCACAAGAACCATCTCTGCCCTCACAGGTATCCATTTACTCCTGGGTGATGAGGAGCAGTTAAAATTAAGTATCCTGCTCAAGGCCACAAGTTTCATGACCAGGATTCGAACCCACACCCTAATGACTTGGCCACCAGAACTTAAGTCCGATGCACAAAACTGCTCAACCAAGACATGCTACATGTGCATTGCTTGGCGTTTACTTTATTTTTTACGCACTTGCGCATTACGCACAACGCATGAGGGACACATGGGTTTCCGGCCTTAGATATGCATTGTACACTTGTTGTCGTATCTTTGAAGAATCTTCTTATCGAATGTTTATTTATAAGAGATTTTAAAAAACGTGTATGCGCACAGTAGAGTGGTGAGGTCATGAACTAGTAGTACAGTGTAAATGCTTGCCTTCCGTGTTAATATGCGTCTTACAAAACATCACACATTGTTAGGTGACCGACAAAAGGACATCCACAAGTGTGCCCAGCTGAAGGTCAGCAGAATACTATTGTGCAAAATTGTATTCCAGTAAAATGACGATGGAGAGGTTTATCATTTTTTAGACATTCGATAGTGAATGCACCTGTAGGAAATTTAAGTTCAGCAGAAGAAAGGAAAAGTTATGACTTGAGAGTCATTCTAGCAACATCACAGCTATGGCTTAAATAGCAACACAAGTTATCATGTGCACAGAAGAACAGTGTAAGGCTCTAGGCCCGTCTTCTAAGCACACAAAGTACTTTTTCCAGTAACAGAAGGCCGTGAGCGATAAAATGGCTCTCGACAATAATGAAAGTGTTATTATTAGAAACACAATATTAGAAACGTCGATTGCTTACTCTGTTTCTCACCTCCTTCCGGGTACACAATGAAATGTGCCGATGTTTCGCGAAAGACCGATGGGAGGAGTGTTGTATGTGGTTGTACATGTACATCACCCTGCCCGGCACGCCAGATGTATTTGATACGTGGTGCATTTAGTGCAGAAACATACCACGCATGGCAACTAGGAGAGTAGGTTGAAGTCTTACTGGCAAAGTTTATGAATCAGACTCATTTCTCTTTTCTGTACCTAAGTTGGTTAGTCGAGGAATACACTATTTACGCTGTTTGTGAATGGTACATGTACCTGTACAGGGAATGTCAGAATTAAACACCAGCAGTAATAATTAAGGGTCATTAAGTCAACAGGTCATGTCAAGGGCAAAGTTCACAACAACAGATCAAATGTCACAGCAGGCAAAAGTGACAAGAAACCAAATGCTTGGAGGTGGGGTATTCCTTTGGTAATTACTCCAATCATGGATGACCGTAAAAACTTACTTGGTAAGAAGCACTGCAGCTGTTGATAAACATTTTGAGAGACGATTCCCTTCTAAGGAATGTGGTTTTAGAGAAAGGAATTCAAAGAAAGTATCTGGGATGAAACGTGTCTCAGATTGTTGTATTCCAATCACAGACTGTCCTGCGCGGGACATAACTGCTCAAGATTTTAAGTGACACTTCAAACACGCTACCACCTTTAGAAATGAAATTTTCAGAGGTTAGTTTGCCTGTATGTATCTACATTTATATAGAGTTAAAACAATCGAACTGTTCCAAACACCAAAGGTATAATTTGCCTTTAAGCCTGTATTGTACTGTATTGTTTACTAAAACTATTAGTTTCTAGCCATCTGGACATTTATTTTCCAGCCAAATTATGTAGTGTGATAATAATAAGTGCAATAATGCTTGATCATACTAAACATTTAGTACTCCATTTAATTTTAATAGATTGTTATATTTTATATTTGTGTACAAGTGTTGATGAATGATGTGCATGTTTATAGTAAATTGGAAATATGAGACTGCCAATATTAGTTTTCTTGCGGAGCGAGTATTTCATTCTTGAGCCTTATTGGCCTTGATTCAAGAACTTAAATATTTACTTGAGTACCATTAACACAAATCAATAAAAAAAAAAATCATTGGCATTTTGATTGTTATCTTACTGGATTGATAAAGCTGACGTCTTTGTGTTCTCATGCCACAAAATGCTGCCGATTCTGATTAATTAGAGAGGGGCTCCAAGGTCAAATTCAGATTTGTGATGCACAAATTGTTGAATGTAATTTTGTATACATGTGTGGACAAATCCGTTTGAGCTGATGTCCCGTACCACTGTTTTTCGCCCTTACTGGGATGCAAATACGCCCAGCATAAATTCAGAACTGATACTTCATGGAGGCACAAAGAAAATTGCCTGTGTTGCCACTGGTCATTGCTTTGGTTTCCCATTGCAATGTTCCAATTGATAACTTCCTCACAGAGGTGCCCTTTACCAAGGAGAAAACACCTTGGTGCCCATGCCCTTTCAAAAATGGAAGTATCAGGCCAGTAAATTTATTCCCCCCCCCCCCCACAGTAAATTTATTTCACGAACCACAGGAATATCCAACCAATGATGTAGACAACAGTACAAAACACCAGTGTGACATGAGTTAAAATCTGGGCCAAGCAGGTATGCGAGCTTACGAGCCTCCCGGGAAATGGACTGAAATGGATTGGTCTAGTCCTTAAGGAAGTTTCCGGGTAAGAAAATCAAGCACAAGGGTCTGAATTCTTCCTTCTTGTTTCATGGATGAGTAAATTTTGTGCAGCACCTTTCGTGTGTTGGAATAAAAACCCATTTGCAAGTACACCAACTTTCTTGGTCGCAAGTGATTGTTAAATTTGAATTCCCCAGACCATTACAAGCTGTTGTATATGACCTCCAGATAAGAAAGAATAGTGTATGGCTGTTCATCATATGTGAAAGCTTGCCCCCGAATCATGTGACATAGCAACTGTGTCTTAAGTCTGGAGAGTTCAAATTTAAGCTGTCACTGTTGGAATCAAACGCACAATAGACTGTGCAAGTCTCGTGCATATCCAAAACAAGAAAACAACTTGAACGAAGACTACATTTTACTATGAAATCAAGTCTTCTTTTAAAATTCTATTTATACAAAATTCTCAAAAATAAAAACACTCATGGCAATTTGTTACAAGACAAATATTTTTGAAAAATTTACATTGAAACGATTAAACAATTGAAACTTGGGACAATACTTTTTTTAGAAACCCATTTGCCATTCACTCCTGGATGTAAGGGACCATTATATAGGGTTTAATGATAACATGAACGTCAGCTTGGCAAAATTCTTAATTGTTCACAAGTAACCAGAAATTGAGGTCATCACATTCTCAAGTTTTCTTCGTTAATTTGTTGATTTATTTAACTTTCACATATTTCCCAGCTAAATTTTACTTTCTTCAAATTATTATATAATTTTTTTGCCATAAACTGTGTTAAACTAAAGTATTTGAAGAAACAGAATCAAGCACACAACAACGCATGGTTGGGATCAACATGGTCCCGGAAGTTTGAATAGGTGCGAGGCTTGCATAGTCTATTGGCTTATCCCATAAATTCACCAATCCATTAAGCCGAGGGTATGATAGCAAGCGCCTAATATTACCCACATGTCCGAAGAACTTGTGTCTATTTACCACTCATTCACATCAAGCAGTTCACTGTCATTTACAAAAACCAAGTACCAGTTTTTATTTTGGAACTGTTACAGAGATCCATTTTGTACTGGTTTGTGTTTGCTGGACTTCTTGGCATGCATTTCTGGTTGCGATTAATAAGAGGAACGGAACTTTAACAATTGGGCTGTTTTACTGACAAGCTCCTTGATTCTATCCATCAATCTCCTGATTATCAGTTACAAGTGTGTTTTTCGGAGTACACATTTCCCATTGTAGTAGAGATTTGCTGGATTACAATCGTCGACTGTGTATTTTCCCTTGTTTCTCCACAGCTGAATGATCGCTGACTTCTGTTGCCTCGTCCTCTTTTTGATGGGGATTCTGAATTGGCCCTTTAAGACGTCCACCATGAGAGAGTAAGCTGCTTCGTCTAATGCTGGAAACTGAGTGGGGTCATTTTGGGGTCTGGATTCCTTTTGTCGTTTGCTTGGTGATGCCTGGGCCTCATCGTTCCTTCCTCGATTTGAATTCTGTGTTGTATCACTCCTGAAAGTAAAGATACATTTTACATTGTTAGAATGTTCGCAAATCCAAATTCCAGGTAGCTGGCATCAATAACTGCAGTTGCTACATTTACTTCACTAATTGTCAAAAAGAAGCACTGCATGGTGTGGCTGAGCAGTTTAGCGCACCAGACTCAAGCTCTGGGCCCAATTTCATAGAGCTGCTTAAGCACAAAAATTTGCTAAGCACAATAAAATTTTGCTTACCAAAATAAGGTTGCCAGCCAAACTACCATGTCACGTGTACAATTTGTGACTGGTATCTTGCTCATTTCTGCTTAGCAGGAAATTGTTAAGCATTATTTTCTGCTTAAGCAGCTCTATGAAATTGGGCCCTGGTGTTTCTGATCACCAAAGCTCTGGTGTTTCTGATCACCAGAGTGTGGGTTTGAGTCCTGGTCTTGACACCTTGTGTCCTTGACACTTGACCATTATTGCTTCATCCTTCGGATTGTACGTAAAGCCGTAAGGTCTGTGTGTTATATCAAAAATCAGTAGATACTCAAAACTCGGTACACTTATCGCTAAGTGTACATCAAGATCCAGATTGGTTCTAAAATTGTATGCAAGATAACATGAGCAGCTGAATATTGTGTAACATCATGTAATGTATGGGTTTTTTTTTCTTGTCCTTAATGCATTATTATGTAATATTGTTCTTGTCCTTAATGCATCATTATGTAATTTTTTTCTTGTCTTTAATGCATCGAGAACTGGTCCACTCCTGACCTGGATGACTGAGATTGAAAACTACACTGAATTACTTCTCTATGAACTCAAAAATCCAGGACACATCTCTGAACCCCTTTCTTATTACAAAATGTGCATGCAAAGAATGGCCAGGTAAATTGTTATTCTATATTACAATGATTACAAACATTACCTAAATGGCGGCATACTGCCATCTCTCTGATCCTTCCTCAAATCTTCACAAACGTTCTTTTCTGCTAAAGCAACAAAATCTTCCCCAAGTGTCCTCTTTGATGGCCGTGCTCCTCGATTCTTTCTTTCCGACCCTTTGGAAGTGATCTCTCGGCGTTGTGATTTTCGTGGCACGCATTTTCCGTTGTAGTAGAGATTTGCTGGGTTGCTATCGTTAACGGTGAACTTTCCCTTGTTTCTCCAAAGTTGGACAATTGCCGACTTGTGCTGTTCTGTCCGTTCCTTGACGGGGATGTTGAAACTTCCCCTTAAGACATCCACCATGACTGAGTAAGACACATCGTCTATTGCTGGGATTTCATCCTGAAGTAATGAGGAGGCTTCTCCTTGTGTTGTGCTTTCTGATTCTACAGTTACATCATCCCTTCCTTGGTCCAAATTTTGATTTCTGTTACACCTAAGTAAAATTGGAAATAACAGAATTTGCTATTTTAGTTTGTATGGGGTTTTTTTTTAAGGGGGGGGCTCTTATAGAAGATTGTGTAAGTATTATTTTTTACAGCAGCAGCTATGCAATACCTTTCTTACTCACGAAGATAACCTAAATCAATAATTTCTTAATCCTTTCAGGGTAAATAACAATAGTAACAAACAGATCCAGGGATGATGGCGGTGGTGGTGGTGGATGGAGGGGGGACTCTGTTGGAATCAAACCCTGGTTTTAACCCTTTCGTTACTGATTGTTTTAACATAAACAACTGCTGGTGACCGAATTGTTTGACCACTTAAGTGTGAAGCAAACATTCTTACCCAATAGAAAGCTTTCGTTCAATTGCCTTTTTTTACAAACTCTATTATCACCTTGAAGATATTGTTTTACAGCAGAATAAGTACATGTAATACAAATATATTACTTATTGAGTTTCCTTGCAAGCTTTGGTATCTGTTTCCTCTGTGTGTTCTGTACACCCATATTGTACTCCAGAGGTGTTTGGCATTTTGGATCAATCCACTCCATTTTGAAAGGATTGCATAACAACTTTATTTTTTTCTTTTCAACCATTGTGAGCTTGGGTATGTAGGGTGAACATGGCCAAAACTACAGCATTAACAACTGGCCTCTGTTCTCAGGCTGGAGTGTTTTTTGTGTGTAAGCTTGGTCGACTAAGTCCTCAATGATAAAGAAGAGGGGCTACTAGTGTTAGATAGCATTTTGACTTTATAATTCTGTGAGTGATATGCAACAGCTGCAAGCACATGAGAGTACAATACTTTTGTTTTTCACAAGTAAAAGGTTAAATACCCGTACTGGTTAATGAGTTGTTCATCCTGACGGACAGTTCCACACTGGAGCACAATTTCACCTCCAACTGCAGTTGTCTCCAAGGTGGATTGAGCTTCTGTTGCTTTGTTCAATGGTATACTGGTACCCATGCTACTTGGAAGACGTTGCTCAGGTGGCTTTTCCCATATACTGCACTGTATACCAACTGTACTGGTACCTGGTCTTGTGTCTATCATTGTTTCTGTGGGTTTATATTGAAAAGAAAGCACAATTTTATCAAGCTGAGTGTTGTCTCACAGCTACAGGGCTCTTTCCGATTCAAGTCTATTGAACCCATTGCACCAACGTGGGGGTAACTGTCCACCACACCATTTTGGGAAGTCAGACTGCATTTTTAAGTTATGGTAAAAATTGTGGAAATACTGCATCGCCTAAAAAAAACAGACCACTTGGAGTGAACTTTGACTGGTCCTCAGGTGTTTTAGCCATCACCCTATAGACCCTTCTCATTGATGCCACATTTCTATAGCGTCACAGGACGTCTGCCACTTTGGATTACACTATGCCCACGCCAAGTGCGATACATTGCATTTCTTAGCACATTTAGTATGCGATTCTAATAGATCAGTAGTTTGTGATGCTGTGAAGGGCACGTGTAAATACTCTAGTGGAAATAGTGATGCCATCTGAGTCTGAGAAGGCCAAGGATTCAAAAACATAGAAACAGGAGAATGTGGTGTGTGCATCTGTGGGTAAAAGTAAAACATGCTTTTTTTTAACACTGTTTAAAGCCCCACCAAGGCATATATTAACTTCTCTGTTCCCATGAAGCGTATCCCCCTCCACTTTCCCATTGATGAAGCGTATCCCCCTCCACTTTCTCAAGGCTGTCAATTTGATTTTGCCGGTATGGGTCACCGGTTCCATAAGCCCCATATATTGCTGCCCTGTATTCCAGCTGTGACCTGTGTCTGTGAATGACAATGGTTGTGTATGCCTGTTTCTT
>CM021530.1:13565524-13584432 GCA_010994315.2 Pisaster ochraceus
GTCTAAATGAAGAAAAGAAGGTTCTAGAGAATGCAATCCTTGATGCTCGTACTGGGGGTTCTAAGCAACTTGAGGCTGTTGCTAGCATTCAGGCAGCAAAGACAGCACTTGAGGAAGAGGCCTCATCAGCCAATGCCCAGATCCAGCGCTTCAAGGAGATGATTAAGGAGTTACTTCAAAGGAATGAAGACCTGAAGACTGAAGAAGGCCGCCTCTCAGAAAAGGTTGCATCTGCTCACCTCTCTGCAAAACAGCAGGAAGAACTTCTTGGTGCCAGCAAGCTAGCACTTGAGAATGAGCTTTGTGCCGACAGGAAGAAATGGGCAGAGACTGAGATGGAAGCTAAACACAGGGAGCAGATGTTGCATGGTGAGAAAGTGTTAATGCAGATGTTATGTACTACTACTGCAGCTTATTTGGCAAGTTAAACTTCGTAAGCTGATTGCCAAACTTTCTTGTTTTGTTTTTCTGTTTGTTGGGGTGTTTGTTTGTCTGTTGGGGTGTTTGTTTGTTATTTGTTTGTTTGTTTGTTTTGGAAGGAGGTTTTGTTTCTTGTTTTTTGGTTTTGTTTTTCCCTTTATTATAATTACACATCTATGAGCAATTAAAATCTAAACATTTCCATTAAGAAATTAATTTGTTTCAAGTTTTGACTTTCTTCTTTATGGAACCACAAAACAATACTGCACGTTGACCGTTTTCAAATGTTTATTTTGATTTACATTAAGATGAGATCGAGAGGCAGAAAAAGCAGCTGCAGAGTCAGATGAAGAAGTTTGAAGAGACAGTCACCTCAAAGGACACCCTCTTGGATCAGATCCAAACGCAGATGGAGATCCAACAGCGGTAAGTCCAACTTGCAATCCTGTCAAAACAAAAGAAGACAAATAGTCCCTGCACACTAGGCTTATCAAATTATACGTCTATAAGTATTATTGTATGTGGGTAAAAGTTATTACTGTAATAGTTTTTATGTGATATTTTGATATATTTTATATTGATATATTTATAGTTTTTATATGTTATTTTGATGTATTTATATTTTGATATATTTATAGTTTGATATATTTATAGTTTGATATATTTTATTTTGAACATATCATCCGTGAAAGCAAAAGATTCGCAAAAAACGACAAGCACTGAAACCTGTAGGTCTCACAACTCTCAAGATAAGACAATAAAGAAATCTCAGTTTTAGGGAAAACCCACGTTATCGAGAAGGGACTGAAAACCCAATCCACATACAATCTCCGTTCAGAGGTGGGATTCAAACTGTTGTCCACACAGAGGTGAAAGGCAAGGCAAGATACCACCATGACAACCTGATTCTCATATATGTCCCCATTGGAAAGCTAGAAAAGCAGTTCCTTTTGATTTATGCGTATAATCTGTTTGGTTTGATTTCTCAGCGTTCATAGAGAGGAGGCGTCACTCCTTTTGGAAGAAAAGAAGGAGGAGTGTGAACTTCTGCAGGCTAAGATTCGATTTGAGAAGGACAGTCACAGCAAGGAGATAGACATTCTGCAGGAAGAGGTAGGCATGCCCACTAACTGTTAGTAATTACGTTAAATTTTTTGTAATTAATGATATGGCTTAATTGTCAAGAAAATCATCACAAGACAACAGGGCTCTTTTTCATAGAGCTGCTTAGGAGCACAAAAAATAGCTGAGCACAACAAAATTATGCTGACCAGAATAAGGTTACCAGCCAAAGTACCATGTCACCATCTGTAATTGGTATCCTGCTCATTGATGCTCAGCAGAAAATTATTAAGCAATATTTTCTGCTTCAGCAGCTCTATGAAATTGGGCCTTGGGCCCAGTTTTGTAGAGCTGCTTATACATAAACAGTTGCTAAGCACAAACAAAATTATGGTCAAGATAACCAGCCAAAATACCATGTTACTATGTCACACTGTGACTATCCTACTCATTGTTGCTTAGCAGAAAATTGTTGAGCAATATTTTCTGCTTAGCGGCTCTATGAAATTAGGCCCTAGTCTTATGAGTATTCCGATCCCGAAATGGTAGGCACTCAGAACCAACCCTACATTGTGTAATATTCTTTCCATACTGCTCCTCCTCACTTAGCTGGACCACACAAAGCATCTTCTGGAACAGCAGCAGTCTTCAAGGTATGGTCTACCCCCACCCCTGGAGCCCTTGCCTGTGGATGTCAGCATGCACAGCCTAGACAGTCTGGATGATGGTGAGCTTAACCTAGCCGAGCTGGACACAGGCTCCAGAGCTAGTATTGCATCCAATGCCTCAGGAGACAGCATCCGATCTACCGACAGTGCCAGATGTGAGTGAGATATTAGAAATAAATGTTCTCATTTGTCTTGAAATGTATCTTTGTCGTCATGCTTTGTTCATAAATACCTGGGACCGTTGATCCATTCTGATTGTCTGAGAAGAGATCACATGGCCATTTTTAAACATGCAATATAAACACGATCAGAGTGTTTAAACATAGCCTGACAAACTTGTGACAAAAGAGCGGGCTATCAGACGATTGTATGGAGCTTACAAATTTCACAGCCCTATTTAAGTTGGTAGGTCTCATAGTTTGTCTCACGCAATTAAGTTTGAAAGTTGTGTGCGATAGTTTGAAACTTGTGTGCGATAGTTTGAAACTTGTGTGCGGTAGTTTTAAACTTAACTGCGCAAGAAGTTACTTTGCCCTCTGCATGGATTAATTAATGCAGCAGAGTCGAGGTGAGCTGAGGCTTAACTGTCAGATTTGTTCTGAACTTTTAAAAGTTTTTTATGAATTGGAATAATTGCTCTTTCCATAATGCTGGTAAATTTGTTTCCCTTCTACATAGGCAAGTATACAATTGAGATACACAGCCGCCAGGCCACACCAGTCCATGAGTCGGTCACCACAAGCCAAATGACCACAACGCACCTGTCCACCAGTCGACAATCCATAACCTCCAACCAGCTGCACCTGTCCTCACACAGCACCCTGTCCGATAGCCTCAATTTAAGCCACCTCGGGCCTCTCTCTGTGTCCCGGGCCAGCAGCATCGGCACTGACCGCGGGGATAACCTCCCCGATAAGGTCTCGCAGACCATCGATGAGCTACAGTCCAGTCAGAGCAAGACCAGAAAGATTAGGGCTTCCATGAGACAATCCCTTGTCAGCCGCAAGACAACAGGTAAGTTATTTTTTCCCTCTACAGTTTCAGATACAGGATTTTCATAAACGTCAAGCGTATTTCTTCTCAGCAAGTTTGCGTGTATAAGTGGGTAACACAAGTTTAAGTCAGGGTACTGCTAGGGTTAGCGCCATTTCATAGTTAAGGTAGCTGGTGAATAATTACACATAGGAAGTAACTTGCATATATCCCAAATGACACTACATCTCCCACTGCTTTATATGTAGGCCGTGGCCGTTTCTTCATTGTAAATAACTGTGAAGAGGAGCCTGACGTCTTTGACTGGAACCGCTTGTCAGAGCTGCAGCGCAGAAACACCCTCTGTCTTCCACACCTGCAGACATCTTACCCGGTGGAGACCCAGACCAGACCCCCGCAAGAAATCTCGGATGATAAACTGAAGGTGGGGGCCACTATGGAAGGTTCTGGTGCAGAGATGATGACACGCTCCATGCGCAAACGAAAGAGTGGTGATTTGGAGCTTCCACCTGGGGGTGGGCCGTCAAAGGTTTGTGCCATATTGTTTAGCTTTTTCCCGTTTGCTTGTGCAGTTGCTTAGTTTATACCTGATTTTACCAGGCTTGTGCTTTGTCAAGATTACAGGGTTTGTCACTGATCTTCCTGGGCCTTCAGATGTTGTTGAAAGACTGCCCTTGTTAAGACCTACAGATATCTATTTGAAATGACACAGAGAGTCTGTAAACCTCTGAAATGTAACAGCCTGTAGATTCAAGTAAACCACAAGGGAAACTGACTGGGCAAATTTTACATAATTTGGGGTTGAACAAAACAAAATTTACTAGAACTCCTCCGGATGAATGTGCCAGTGCTTTACCAACTGAGCTATCTAGTCCACCTGTTGACGGTCTCCCTATTTTGTCAGTATCTTGTTCAGCAGTCGATTTCACGAAACGCTAGGATTAATCCTATTTCGAGTTAGGACGAGTAACTAGTCCTAACTTAGGATTAATCTTAAGGTTTACATGTTACAGTGCAAGGCTGGGACTCGTCCTAAGTCCTAAGATTAATCCTAAGTTAGGAAGAGTTTGGTGAAATCGACGGCTGGGGTGCCAGTCAGAAGCCAGTCAACCTGTAACTGCCATATAGCCAGGGATCACACAAGTTTACGATACAACCTAGGAAGCAGTAGCAGAAGGATCACCTTAAGGGGATGCAACTTCTTGAAATGTCAGATTTGAAGAAAAAAACAATTTTTTATGGGTTTGACTGGTTTTACTAGACACTTTATTTTGTCTTAAATTATTTGTTATAAAACCTTTGAAGGACTTGGAGTTGCGTTTGGTGTTTTCTTTGTTTTGGGAGCGGACTGTCCCTCAGTGAAAGTCGTTTCTGTGAACTTCTTTGTTACTATTTATGTAGATGAAAACGTCAAACTCTTACCACGCCATGCCACCTCCTCCCCCACCTGATATGAACAACACAGCCAAGAGATCAGTCTCGTTGCAGAATATGAAGTCAACAGCAGCTGGGGTGCCCTCAAGCTCCAGCCTCCATAGCAAGGTAAGGCCATAGAGCTATATATATTGACCGGAGCACTAACTCCCTGTTACACAGACACAAGATTTTAAAAGCCTCCTGGGCGCAGGCATGTTTCACAGTTGTGCGTGACTATGGAACACTAACAGTTTTAATTTGAAGAGAACATTTTTGTGAGAGTGAAATTTTACATTAGGCGTGTGCACTTAATACACAACTGCAAATCCGCGTCGTCACCTGCGATTAATCTTATTTGCGACGCTGTATGTATGATTCAGATTCCTTGTGTGTTACTATACTGTGCAGCGGGATATTTTAAAGTTATAAAATGATAATGATTGTACTGCTTTTTACTCAACAAGTTTCATTGGTGATTAGGAGCAAAATGTGCCTTAAAAGATGGCGCAATTTTTGAAGTCACATAATGGCACTGACAAGTACATGTAAGCATGCATTAAAAATCGACACACTGGCGTACACAGGTGGGTTACACTCGCAGTCTTGGATGCATGTTAACATATTGTGCATTCACATTCCTGGCATACTTGATTCAACGACGCATAGAAAAAGAACAAACGCACTCGTATGAAAATTGCCGTGCAACTGTTGCACAAAAAATAAAGCATTTTCATAGGTTTGTACACAAACATCGATGCACCCACAGGGTTTCAAAACACAGGGCAAGTTAGCCCTTTAGTCATTGATGCAATGATTACTGCACTCACATAAATTACTTCTTATGAAAAGTTTCAGAGGTTGCTGTTTTATATAACAGTTACTGTCGTAATATTTACCACTAAGAACTTTTTTGTATTTTCTTTTAGCCACAGGATAACAGCAGAGGATTAACCAAGAACAGCAGCAGCAGTAGTATAAGCAGCAGCACAAGCATCAGCAGCAAGGCAAGCACCCACAGCACAACTAGTAACAGCAGCAGAACAACAACCAGCAGCAGTAACAGTAGAACAGAACGAGGTGGCGTACTGCGAGCCAGCACGAAGTCCAACAAGAAGCAGGGGGCAGTCAAGACTAGCACCAAGGCAGTAAAGGTAAAACTTTCAGCCAATAAACCTTGCAGGCCGCCTGCATACTCAGTGCTTTTCTCATCCCCAGTGCAAATTACTACAGCTGTTGAATTGCTTGTTGTAACCGCTGCTAAGATTCGAACTGGCTCTCCCTTCAACGAGCACGCTCGATGGTCTAGTGTTCTAGAATGAACGGGTCTTGGGTTCAAATCCCGCCCGAGTAGTATGCCTGCTGATCTGCAGGACTCAGTGAAGCACTGAGTGTATAGTGCTTATCACACATTGGTGTATGGTAAAACCAAAATATTACTGTTTATCTCCGATGCAAATTATTACATCTGTTGAAGCTTAATTTTGTTGTGCTTAGCTGCTTTTTGTGCTTAAGCAACTCTATGAAATTGAGCTCAGGACTTAAGAGGACAATACTGTTTTTAAAAAACAGTTTTACTTTATCTAAAATTGTCTGATTTTAGTGGATTATGTACTGCACAGCTAAACTAACCATACTTAATATGATAAGGTTAAGCTGTGATTCTTACCAAAGTTCAAAGTTGTGGCATGTTGTAACCATTTTTTAGGATACTGCCATATTAACGATTCTGGTTGACAATTCAAAGGGCTAATGATATTTTGTTCAATTCTGCTACATACCAGAATGACCCACGTCGGGATAGCATCGCTTTCAGTATCGGCTTCTCCCCCAAACCCCAAGTCAGGCGCCGCTCCTCCAGGATGTCTCTATCAAAGAAAGCGACCAACAGCCCCAAAGTACAGGTAGCTGCACCCGGAATAACACCCAGCAAGAAATCCTCCAGAAGGGTACGTATCAATTTCTCATGAGCCAGGTCCACATGAAAATGTTTCTGTATTGTGTCTGAGAGGGGTTACTTTGTTATTTCTGAACTAAAATGAAATAGTTTGAAAATGTACATACAAGAGTTGCAGATATCATAGGCTGTAGAAACTGATGATGATTATATTGGTGACCATTATCAGCCGCAAGTGGCTTGCACCAAAATACCCTCAGCGGCTGCAAACAAAAAATAAGACCTACTTCCAATCAATTCAAAAGGTCAAAGTAAAGGTTATGATCTGACTTGACATTTCTCATGTTAACATAGAATCTACAGCCTCTGAAACGAAATCATGTATTTCTGTTTGCTTTGTTGTTTTCCAGACGTTTTGCCTGGAAAATTGAATCAAAAACTCAACAACTTTAACCGCGTTCGGGAGCATGGGAATGATTATTCATAAATGAGTGGTCTCGAAAGGGTTGAAAAGTGCAGTCTTGTCACCCCCTCCCCCTACCCCACCCCACCCCCACTTCCTGAAGTTCCACTTCTCAAGGTCACTCCTCAACAAACATCTGCTAGTTTTTTTAACGTTAAACTCAACACTTACTTATGGTTGGTTTGTGGTACTTGTATTTTCTCTCATTTTTCTACAGAGATCTATTGCTAAGTGGCTCGCCAAGTAGTCGTCCACACAAGACGGTCTTGCTCAGTTCATTACAAGGTAGACCTTAATCCTTATTAAGGTAGTCGACCACACAGGCCGGTCCTGCTCAGTTCATTACAAGGTAGTCCTTAATCCTTATTAAGGTAGTCGACCACACAGGAGGGTTATGCTCATCAGATCATTACAAGGTAGTAGGTTTAAATAGTTGACGAAGCATAAACATACACTTAGCAGAGAAACAGTTTTCAAACTTTTGGATAATGATTTACACACTATGTGACGCTCCATGCCAAAACCAGGCACCTCCTGCCAATAAACAAACTGGGTTTATTTGCTCACCAACATCAACGGGATGAGAAGAAGAGTGTTCAAATAACACCTAGGCCCAATGTCATAGAGCTGCTTAGAACTAGCAGACAATTTTTCTTTACAATTTTGTGCTCAGCAAAACTAAGCAGGATACCAGTCGAAGATGGTGCATGTGACATAGTGCTTTGGCAGGTATCCTTAATCTGGTAAGCATAATTTTTGTTGTGCTTGGCTCCTTTTTGTTCATCAGCAGCTCTAACTTACAGGAAGTATTTCTCAACATGTAGAGTGTTTCAGACTTCATGCTACGCTAATATTAAGGGTTTTGTTCCCGTAGTCTTCACTTCATAGGATTGCACTATTCTTAGAAGTGACTGATTTTGCCATGGGGCATCACTTAGAACATGCGAAAGTCTCAATTTCTCTCATTATAGAGCTTAGGTGTGTTCATAATTTCATCCTGATTGTGTAAGCTGTAAAACATTTTGTCAAGTTTGTGGTGGCATTTTGACACAAGTTTATAAAGAAATCATATGTAATGCCATTGGGTTTTGGGTTGGTTAAAATTCTGTTTCCCCCCCCCCCCCCACTGTAAATACGCTCTTTTTAAGGTAGATATTGAAGTATCTTCACTATCGACTTGTATATATTGTGGTTATGGTATCTATGCAAATGGAATATTAGAGAACAAAAAAGAGGACCAACTGATTTATTAATACCATCCTGATTGTGTTACAGTGATTGTACATATTTTTTATTAAAACCACAGATGTTTTCAATAAATATTGCTATAAGAAGCTTTGCTCTGAAGACGGTCTGGTATTGGTCCTTTACACTGGTGTCACACGCCTGACCACGGTCTGCCATTTTGACTGTCAACTTGTATGTAAAGATATGGTGGTGTAAATGTGCACACTTTACCTTAAGTAACGCACAGGAAATCCTAAAATGTTGTAATTTTATTTTATTGTGGAGATAGACATCAGGTGACTATGAAAGCAAGCTTGGGGTCTAATTTTGTTTTTGTTTTGTTTGTTTGTTAGGGTGTTTGTTTGTTTGTTTTTCAGTTCAGTTTATTAAAAGCAGCTTTCACATCAATTCAGGTTTTAGTAGAAGAAAAATGTAGGTTATTTACTTTATGAGAGTTGTTTACTTTTTGAGGATTGCAGAGGAATTGATTTGGGCTTTTAAATGTATTTTTCAATCAAAAATCTAATCAACCGACCATTGTTTTGAGAGGTGATTCAAGGCAGATGTACTTTGTTTTAATTGGTAATAGTGATCAAGGCAATCAAGTTTGTTTATGGTGGTAGTCATAAGTTATTTTTTAGTTCGGCAAAAGTAAAACACAAACTTGTAAATAGCAAAAATGTCCATCATAATTGTAAATAATAAATTTTCTACTGCACAAATTGTTGATTTGACATACCATTAGTTTGCTGTGGGGTTAATTACTGATACTGACATTGATTTTTGGGGGCAAATTTAGTTGAAACCTTTCTACGATTGCAGTTTGTCTTATATTATTTAGGAAACGATACATTATTGATACAGACAGTCATAGGTGGTGTAAATTTGGTGTACAGCAAGTAGTGTGCCATAAAATGAACAAAGTGATTTTTAGACTGAAGTCCTTTTCTTCTGTTTTTGTTTAGTATGCTTGGTTGGACTTTGTACAGCTGCTTGGCACACAAATGTACTATGTACAGTAATATTGCCTAACAGAAGTGGCCTTTACAAAAGAGAACACGCCTTGGTGCCCTTTGCCTTTCAAGAACGAAGGTTTATGCTTGATATTAGCTTGTGGTATGTCAAAGTCAAGTTCTGATGGCAGAGTCAATAGAGTTTTGGTTCGAATCCCAGTCACGTCACTTGTGTCCTTGGGCAAAACACTTAACTGTAGTTGCTTCACTTCACCCTTGACTCAATGTGTACCAGTTAGGTTTTCATGTAAATGCTTAGCAGCCTAAGCTCGCAAACTGCAAAGGTTTTTAGGATTTTTCAGGAATGTTTGAAGACCAATGATTGGCAGGTAGTTCAAGGTGCTTGAATACATTGTGTTGATGCCTAATAAGTGCCTTATATTATTATTCTAAAATTTACCACTGCAGAAATATCCATAACATTCAGCAAGAATGCAGTTATCAGCTCTGTCAAATTTGGCCTGAGAGAATATCTTGTTTTTTATAGAGGAAAAGTTTGTACTTTGTATATTTTAGAATAACATTATTTGAACTTTTTATGGGCATTTCATATTATATCCTCGTATCTTCCATATTTTCATTTTTTGTGAGCACATGCAGAGTTAAACAGAAAATGTCACCCACGATTTTGTTGATGAAGATCGAACTATTTGCATATGCAATTCCCTCATTTCTTCAGATTCTGCCACTTGGATTTGAAGTATGACGCTAGTTATGAACAGAGCCGTGTATTGAGAAAGTTGCAACTGCGATTAAAAGCCATTTTGTTTCCCAAAAAATGCATTGGCGAATACAGGGTGCCAGACTAGTCTCCCCATTGGGTTGTGCTGCATTTGGACCGAAAATGGCGATCAGCAGCCACGTGATTGAAGTAAACTGGTCCCTCTGTCACAACTCTCTCAATACAAGCTCTGGCTTGGGGGATAACAACCTAATTGTTAGAAAAGATCTTGTGCACGAAGACGTCATTTGAGTATTAAGGTGCCCTCGGCTAAAGAAGACCCATTGGCTCATCTTGTGCGCCGGGCATATGTGCGCTTTCCATTGTTTCATCATCGTTTTCTCTCTAAGATGGTGGCATGATGACGTCAGTGCACAAGGTCCATTGCTCATCATGGCACATTGTCATTTACTTTTACTTTACCATGCAGAAGGTTTCTTGGAATGAAAAATAATAAAAATACAACTTATTTTTATTAGAAACATCTTGCATTTGTTTTGTTTATTGCTTTTTTATTTCTCATTAGTGTATATCACCAAATCGTTGGTTTTGTTGGCGTTTTCTTAAAGGGGCTGTGTCGTCATGATCATAGCAGGCTTGTAGCCGTACATGGAAATATAAATTCTCACCCAGTTACAGCTAGAAATGCACTGGTCGTCACATCACAAAGGACGCTGTCATTTTCTTGTGATGTGACAGCTAGCGTGCATGTGCAGTATCTGGGTGAGAAGTCATATTTCCATGTACAGCCACAGGCCTGCTATGAATATGATGACAGTCTCCCTTGAAATTATGGAATGATTGAAGACTGCATTAAATGAAAATCTCAGATGACCAAATAATTGGTTTATGGTACTAGCATGTTTTGTAAATAACATAAGCATATTGTCCTAAGTTCCTTTATAACTTGCAATATTTTTGATACAACTAATTAAAGGTGTGTTCCATCCCTGATGTGATACAATTAAACTAATTACAAAGATATCTCCCTTACAAAGATATCTCCCAATTTTTTTGAGGGAGGGGGTGTGACCTTTTGCTGAACCAATTCAGATATGTGTGTTTACCATGGTGTGCCATGTTAATTTGATTTATTTAATTAAATGTTAATGTCCAAATATAGAATAATCATACTTAAACTGATGAGTCGGTTTTTGTGGATTTTTAAATATTTTGTCTTTGTGTTATAAGAGAACCCAATACACGTGTTGCCAAACGAAGAGGTTCGCTTGTTGTTCATGGCATGATGGTTGGCTGCATTGAGTTTGTGCTGCACCACCGTGTACACCAGGTAATATAGGTGTATGCAAAATGGGTCTTTTAATTTCAAACATAGCTCTGTATATACACATTAAACAATGAGCACAATGATATGAGTCATACTACGGGTGCGATAAAGCATATCATGGTATACCTTGAGCTTCATACTTATTGAGAAAATTATAGTCTTTATGCTTAATTTGACTATTACAAAAAATAGTCATGTTCTTGTTGTATCTTTGTTACATCTCATTAAAGGTTTTTAACATTAAGTTTAATGAAATTGCTAACTTAGTTATATGGACTTTGGAAGTTGTAAAACTTATTGTTTGAACTTCGTCCCTTTAAACATAAAGCCTGCCCTCTTGCGTCAGATCTTGGCCAGTAAAGGACAACTACACTGGTAATCTGCATAGGGGCCACAATAACAAGGCTATCTTAGGTAAATTGTTTGATGGCATTGCCGCACACCAGTTATACATCAATAAGTTCAATCTCTCTTGCTTAATCCTTCCGTGGTAAATAAACGGACGCCCATCTGCCTGGAAAATAAAAGATTCTTTAACATAGTCCATTAATCATTCTCTGGATGATGTCAGCTGTACCCGTGAAGGTAAATATTATTTCTTTATAACTTCCAAATAACATACTTACTTGTGAGTTATAAGTGTAAATCATTTGTGTATTTTGTGGGTCAGTGTTTGTCTTGCTTGGTTCCGTTAGTTCCGTCATCAACAAGGTTCCATTTGGCGGACCCCCATTTGGCTGCCGATGTTATTTGACTGGGTTTTTTTTGCGCTCCACTGCTGTTTTCATTCGGCAGGCCCGGCCCACACAGCCGGCCAGTCAGTCAGCAGACAGCAGGCGACTGCTGCATGCAGTGTAGTGGGAAGAGTGCATGGTTGGTATACATTCTGAAAAGCTGTAAAATTGTTTCTTCTGACAAGCTAGCACTGCCTGAGTGGTAGAAAGTCTCAGTGTATGTTGCACTACACTGACGTCCTGGGTTAAAGCTTCTTTAACATGCGAACAAAATTTAGACTTTTTAGCACGAACGAATGTAGTCTTGGTGTAAGACTTTGTTTTGATTTGTCACAATATTTTCCAGCGAGATGGCACTATCATTTGCAGGTGGTTCGTGGATAATAGTGCCCTTTTGCGGGGAAATTATGACAAATCAAAACAAGAGGAATTTTGCACCAGACTAGAACAAGTGTGACAAACTTGCTATAGTTGCGCTTTCATAAAGGAAGTCAGAACAGAAAGTTACAACGGAGAGATCAATTTCCATATTATTTTCAAAATAATGTCACCCAACCCAAGGTTAAAATTAACAATTCTGAACCCAGCAGGCTGGGAGTTCCGGATGCAAGAAGTATGTGAATGAAGTTTCAGCTTTCTCCATTAGGTATAAATATAAAAAATGCTTGTTATAAATGTACGGGACCTTTATACCCTGGACTCCGTCACTTTGTATGCAACGGAGGAGTCTAACCTGGGCTACTGACAAGCTTGTGTTAAATTAGAGTCTAGACCCAGTAATTGGGTGCTGGGGCGGTGTTAGAGTTAGACCCAGAGTGCCAGTATAGTTAGCCACAGTAACTTGGGCGCTGTACTCCTTTAAAACAAATTTTAACATCTTCAGTCATACTAGTGCCCCAGGAATCCAATCCAAAATGGTAAAAGAATACATACAAATCTTAGTTTCCTCACTGATTGAGACAGAACAAAAAGCACTGTAAACTTCCAAACCTCTCTCTATCAATACATGGTGGTATTTTTTTATTAGAACTCAAGAGAGGGCGGTTTTAATTAAAAACAATGACCCCATTTAGTCTATTGAAAAAAGTTCTTAAATGGCTGCACCCAAGGTAGTCGTGGTGGTGACCATGCTCTGAATCTTTTTGGCGTCAGAAAAAGAGAGGTAAAGTTTAGTCTTTTTTCAAAAGGATTATGAAAGAAGAGAGTTTTATTGACCTACAAGAGTAATTTGAAGCTCAGAGCATGTTAGATTGAAGCGACATTAACTTGAAAAACCTCTTTGAATCTTGAATTCAACCCATTCAAGTTAGTGTAAGGCCAGGTCTGTATTGATAGTTTTGGCAGTGGGTATGGATTGAAAGCTAAAAAGTTAGCTGTTCTCCAATGTTCTATTCTTCAATGTTGTCGTTGCAGCCAACAGCCATGGTTGCTTCTAGAGTCATTTATAAACCAAGGCTGGCAGATTTAAAGTAGTCAGGTCCCTTTTTGGTATAGTAAGAATTAGTGTCCACAAACACACAGGGAACATTGAAATGATGACAGCAGCATGACTTTCCATGAGTCTAGTTGTATTACGTAGTACTATACTTGAGTTCAAAGTGCAACTTGCATACAATTTTGCACTTGCTCTATACTTTTACACCTGTGCCCATATGTCATCTTGTTTACTTAGTTTATGAGGTTCATGTTAAACTTGTACACTTACACTCGTGAGTATTATACTATAGATGTTAGCTTGGAGGCATACGACGTACTTGTATCTGATTGCTACAAATTACAGATATTTGTTGTACAGTGTAGATTGTACTGACACCTGTGCCTGTGTGTCACCATGTTTATTTAAACTCTGCAATGTATTAATTGATGGATAATGGTTTCTGGTTTTCATTTAACAACAGGATGTAAAAGTCTGAAACATGACAAAGTGGTTTTGGCACACTGCCAGAATGGAAGTCAAATAAGAAGTCGTTGTTGTTGGTGACTTACATGTGTACAGGCTGCGAATCTGAAATTGCATCATCATGAGTCGATTAATTCGGCGCTTATCCAGTGCTTCAATTTCGTCCATTACCGCCATTGCGGGGTCGACTAATGGGGCACCTCTGCCTGGGGTTGTGGGGTCTGTCGGGCCCATGGCTATCCCTGCAGGAGCTGATCCCCAAGCTTGTTTTGAAGTGTTCTGCAGTCACTGGGCTCAAATAAAAGGTGAGTTCAAGAGTCCCTGTTTTTATTTATTGTTCCAGAGTCCTAGTTTCTTCTTGTCTTGTCTTACTGCAATTTTTGTGTGTGTGTCCATTAAAGGAAAGCAGGTTCAACAGGGATGATATTTTTCTGACTTTTGTCAGAATACCGAACTTGTTTAATTTTGAAAATAGGCATAAATTTCAGATCCGATTTTTTGCCTTGGAAGTTAAAAAAATTTTTTTTATCCAACTTCCGTCATTTTTTGTTTAAAAAACTGTAACATCAAAGTATAATGTGCTAATAATTGGATCAATAAAGTGCTGTGAAACTGAACTACATTGTACATTGCGATCAAACATACACGTTCACTCGGAGCATGGAACTTAATGTTTGAGTGACACACAAAAGTGAATGCATGGTCACTCCATTTCCAATAATTGGAGTTGGTAGTCTTCATTAAACTCGCCACAAGCAAAGTCAAGAACTATCAAACGCTAGTTGGTGTTTTTGTAACGTGATAGAGAGCATGCGCCCTGTGTTGGTGAAATCTAATAGTGCATTACATAATAACCTTTTTTTTTAAACTTGAAAGCGAGTTGATAATTAAGACTTACATGTAATCATCGGCACATGCTTTGTGAAAAACATTTCACTAAATTTTAAAGAAATGTTGGCCTTCATCACTGGTTTGCACGCTAAATCCTTAGACAGCATGGTCAGCGGCGCAGAGTTGCAACATTTTTGTGAACTCCAAATTTTGGTGAACGCTCAAATTATTTACAATCTCATTCCTGATCTAAATTCCGCATCTCATTCATTTCTTCCATAAAATCTATGAGATATTTTGCCTTTGCTTCATAACTCTATTGCTGTTTTCTTTGTTAACATTTTTTACTATTCGTACGTAAACCTTTGTAAAAATTTTAATTCTAATTTAATTTTTTTTGTATGGTGGGGGTGGGGTCTTTTGTCGAGTGTATTTTAGTCCTTATTTTTTATCTTGTCAAATTTCACTGGGTTTTTAACATTTTATTTATTAACTTTTTAATCACATAGCTATACATTTTTTACTGCTGGTTGCTAGATGATTTTGGATTTCGTAAAAAAACAGAACAATAACTTGATTTTGTACAAATGTTTTATGAGAGTCCTGTATTACATTGTCAGTTCAGAAACTACATTTTGAAACATATTTACTGCTGGTTGCTGACCTTTGGTTTGGTGTAATAATGTACATCATGTAGGGAGGGCACTGATAAATATAAATGGTTCTGTATTACGTTGTCACTCCAGGAATCATCGTCAAGCAGAATGCCAGTGGTGGCCGCTTCCCTAGAACCAAAGCCAGCTTCGACGACATCCAAGCAGTGGCTAACTACACCACCCAGATGATGTACCTCCTGGTGGAGGAGACCCAACCCACGGAGGGAGTCATGGGCCATATGCTGGAGCTAACCATTGAGGAGAACGTGATGGACCAGCTGCTGTCGTGGGGCTTAAAGTGCGGTGAGCATGTTGAAGACATGAAGAGGGAGCTACTGCGGATCTATGAGATGATGCTGGCGCAGGCCAAGCAGGCTGTGTTGATGCATAATGCCCTGTTGAACCCACTGCTGAGGTTGCTGATAGCATGCTCCGAGTACTGCTCAGATAGAGTTGAGCTGCATCTTGTCCTGTTGCTACATCAGCTTTGTGTCTCCTTATCAAAGGTACATATTTCAAATATCAAGCCTGGAATTTTATCTTTAAGAGGGCAAGGCCATTTTCATTTTTCAAAGGGCACTTCCATTGGAAAAAGTCTAGGGGAAGCTTTTGAAGGGGCACCAAGGCCAAGACCAGGGCAATGGAGGGCCATGGCCTCAGTGTAATTCCAGGCCTGATAATATTAATGAAAATAGTATTGGGTTCTTATATAAAGCAGGTATCCTAGTACATGTAGCTAGATCGTTGTGTATTAATAGGGTATGCGACTTGAAACTGGTATCACGCCAGCCTTTAAGCTATTGATTAATGTGACTGGAAACCAAGTTGCAAGATCAATACAGGTATTTTTTCTGGATCGGTAATGCAGTGAATCACAAAACAGACATTCCTTGATGTATTTTCTGTTTCTTTCTTTTCCCATGTAAATTTTTGTTAACTCAAATTGGTAAAAGTCTGATTCTTTTTTCTCTGGATTTGCCGTCTTTTTCCCCCTTTTTGTCTTTCTTTGCCATTGGTTATTAATGGATTTTATTGTTGCTGTTGTTTTTCTTTTTAAGATGATTAAAAAGTTTAGGGTCGTGCCATAAAATGAGGGCGGTCTGGGTAAATGAAAGGAGAACCTTTTTTAAAAGCCTTGTTATTTAGTAACCCTCCATTGATTCAATGCATGTTACGTGCATGTCATCTTTACTGTGGGACAAACACAGTATGCTGCTTCATGCAAAACAATATGTTGTATTCACTTTTTGTCTGGGCATTTGATTTTCCAGTCTGACTGTAAACAAATATTTGAAGGCTTTTCATTCAACCTCTGGGAATTTGGATTTGCAACAGTTCACATGAACAATTCTTTGTGAATGTTACCTTTCACATGGCGTATTTGTTCCATCATTGCTGTAATGAGTAAACCAGAAGCGACGCTTATTGAATGCTTTGCATTCTTTGCTTAATATAATGTGAATTACATATTTTGTTTAATTCAATTTATTTTAATCTAATCTTCATTGCAATGGCTGCATACGAAGTCGTCAAAAGAGTTGTTTAAAAGTGTTGGTTGATCAACGTCTGCGAATACGATTTACATGGTCTGTACATGAAAGTATGCAGTTGTCATCTACATAAAAAAATATGTACCCAACTTGATTTTGTTAATTCTACTATTACAGGACCCAATGCTATTGGAATATCTATTCCATGCCAGCCCTAGCCAGGGGCCGGCCAAGTTCCTTCTCTTCTCTCTCCTGATTCCGTTTCTTCATCGTGACGGCAAGGTTGGCCAACAGGCCAGGGATGCCCTCCTTCTATGTATCTCTGTCTCTAGTCGAGGGAGTAATATCGCCAAGTACATTTCTGAGAGTACAAACCTTTGCCCGGTAAGTACTTATTATTGTAATTAACCAAACCTTCCTGGTGATTCTAGAAATGCTGATAAGTTTGCAGGATCGTGCAA
Source organism: Pisaster ochraceus (assembly GCA_010994315.2). Classification (NCBI taxonomy): domain Eukaryota; kingdom Metazoa; phylum Echinodermata; class Asteroidea; order Forcipulatida; family Asteriidae; genus Pisaster; species Pisaster ochraceus. The sequence continues at coordinate 13,582,762 of CM021530.1, forward strand.
TTTCCTTGGTTACTCATGATCATCATGATATATTGATCACAGAAATATTGATATTCTGAATTTTATGGTATGTTGAGGTGTGTCAGTGTCCTGAAAAAAGATCTAGTAACTTTTAAAAATATTTCTGGTAATGAAACCAAGGATGCCTCATAATTGAACTTAATCACTAGGTCGCAAGCCTGTAAACATAAGTGCTTGCTATGTGAACCAGAAACACCGGGGTTAGCCCCTACTCTTCCATGATAAGTGTTCTGAGTTCTTTTACTTGCACAGCCAACCTTAGCTCACAAGAATATTCTTCATTTTTTGTTTAAACCCACTGAGTCTCGTAATGTTACTTTACCGTGGAATTGCCCTAAAGTAACACCACACGTAAATCTTTACTAAACAGGTTTGTTTGGCCTGTTTGCATTTATTGTTGGTTTACTGTGTACATAATGTATATGTAGGGCCTACATGTAGCTGAGCATAAAAAGAAGTGAAGCAAAAATAATAGACCATATTTATATATTGCATATCACTGCTAGGTCTCATTGTGATTACAGGAACAGAGAAAATAACAAGCTATGAATAAAATGCCAACGGAAGAACAATTACTAATAAACGGTGAATAGATGACTTTTAAGGCGTTTTTAAAAATTGTTCAACCGTAACTGCCTCCCCAATAAACTCAGATGGCATGCAGTTCCACAGTTGAGCTGCACCAACTTAGAATGACCGAGCTCCACAAGATTTTATAACGGGGGTGGGGTGTTTGTAGATACGTCCTTTATATCTTAGAATTATACATGTTTTGGGGGATCTTGGCCAATGTTTCTACCACACCTACAAAGTACTAACATGTAGAAATAGTGACTGCAAAAGACCATTGCTTAGTTATAGAGTATTTTGAGTTATATTTGTTTTCTAGTCATTCTTGTTTTTACAAAAGGGTCACCATACATGTACTTTCTTTTGGACGGTTTATTTGACGTAGTACACCCATCTTTATCTTTCACTTTCATTAACTAAGATATTGTTGTCCAAGCGATAACTCAGGAACAAGATTAATAACACACACCGTTCTCTACATACACACATTAAAGACATTAGACAACTAGTGAGTAAAATGATACTGTACAACAACTGTATGTCCCTAATGGTCTGCAGGACTTGACTCAAATTTCTTGCAGGTGTTCTTTTCAAAGAATATATCGTAAGCAGCTTTCATCTCTGACGTTATTTCATGAGCCAATTTGTTTGTTATCCAATGTTGCCATAGAGATCATTCAAACTAGCCAGAAATATGAAAGCTTAATTGGAACCCCCCCCCCTGTTTTTGTTTTCTTCTTTTTTTTGGGGGGGGGGGGTTTAAAAGAACTTTACGACGTGTGGGAGTTTGGGTTCAAATGTGAAATAATAAGTTGGCAGATGGAATGCTCGGACCTCATGTTCTTGAATATCCAAGTTGTTTGTGGCTGAATATTTCCCTAAGGACACAATATTGAATGCATTTTGACTGATAATAACATAGAGTATTGATCTAGTGCTTAAGTATCTAGTAGTCCATTCAAACGCATCCAGTCAATGGGAAACACTAAACATGTATTTGAAAGAAGGACTTCAGATGTTTAAGTTTGCAAATATGTGACCTGATCGATCGAAATGAGGAATGTGTCAGACAGGACGTAT
>CM021530.1:13585432-13607719 GCA_010994315.2 Pisaster ochraceus
TTTACTAAGGGGTCGATATATACCTTAATTCGATAGAGCAGGTCACATATTATTTTACAAATTGTATGGCTTGAGTTTGGGGAAAAATCCACAAGACCATATAGTACTTGTATCTCAATAGTAGTACTGGATCAGAAATGTTTTTAGAAGACCAGATTCAAAATGAGAAAAAAACTATTTGATTGTTTTGATTTGAACAAACTAAAATGACATGTAAGAGAATATTTATCGTCTTTATGGGTATTAAGTTTGTTTTCATAACTCAATAGAATTGAAAAGTGTTGAACTTTGAAGTCAACATTTGAACATAACTACCATATTGACATTTACTTGGTCATGAAAGTAGATTTCAAGAAGGACAACCTGAAACGCTGTATCAATCTACGCTATTTACTCTTGCTTGGTATCAGTTCACATGATGGACTGTGGGTGTTTGCACAAATCTTGCAACAGGATCCACAGAAAAACAATCCTGGTTTCAGCAGAGTGCATTAATCAGAGTGCACAATATTATTGAGCTAGCTATTGAATTACCCTGGAGGATGGGGCAGTCACTATCTCAACCTGAACAAGTTGTCCACAAGTGTATACAAGCCTTGGAACTCTACCCAGCAGAGATTCAATCAAATTACTCACTGCAAATCACTGGGTTCAAAAAAAAAATCGTATGTTGTACATCAACATGATGGGTTTCAACTGGTAATTGATTTACCTAGTAGTAGTGAAGAGAGGTTGCCCAGTGGGCATCTATCATGAGTTTATTTGGCTTCCTTGGTGACTTCAGATTGCCCGGGGCATCACTTTGTACAGCACCAGCACTCACTTGCCCCACCTCCTTCATTGCCCTAGCTAATTTATGTTGCCAAATATCTCTGCCAAGGATTGGGCTGTAAAGGAAATAAAGCTTGCAGAGATTACAGTTCATGGCTTGAGCTTTTCCTCTTTGCTATGGCTTGGATCATGCTTGGATATGTAGGCCTACATTTGGAACACAATAGTGTTCATGTAGGAAAAGCCTGTATTGACCCATTTCGACTGATGTAAGAATCCCAGTGTTTCACTGTGCAGGGTGCATGCTACAATGGAGCTGGCACATTTACAGTTAGATGCGCACCGTATCTTTATACGAATTTGACTCCCAAAATGCAGACCATGGGCAGCCAGTAGCCACGTGTGATGTCAGTGCAAGGGTGTGTCAGCTCTGCCCAAGTGTCAGTTGAAAATAAGAAGAAGAATACGTAGTTCTCATATAACGCTTTATCACACCCCGGGGTACCCCGGGTTATCTCAAAGCGCACATTATTTTTCTGCATTGGTATGTGAAGATATGTTTAAATTATCAGACCCATAATTTATTTTCATAGAGCTGTTAACAAGGAGCTGTGGCGCAGTCTGCAGCCATCGATACCAGAAACAAGAGTTGAACCCATTCTCTTAATGTGAAGTGTACTGGGTTCCTTTGCATGCATTACACAACACAAATCTATGGCTTTATGTCCCATCTGAAGGATGAAGCAATAATGGTTACTAAGACTCTTGCTTATAAGGACACAAGTGTCAAGACCGGGACTCAAATCTGCACTCTGCTGATCAGAAACACCAGAACTTGAGTCCGGTGTGCTTGACCACTCAGCCACATGTATATAATTTACATAGGCTGTTTTTTGGAGGTTGATTTCCACTCAATAATTTTTCAGGCAAAGAAAACACTGTTTATTCCCCCCTTCACTTCTTTGGCAGGTATTAGCAACAGGCCTGGGGGCATTGTACTCACGACTGCCACGCAAACTTGACATCCGGGTTGACCATTGGCATTGCTTGACCCGTGAAGACTGGACAGTCATCCCTGAGCTCTGTATGTTCCTGCACTCGTTAGAGTTCTGCAACGCTGTTGTCCAGGTAAGTACTAATTCAAGTTTCACATGTGATTTTTTCCGGACATGAGCCAATTCTGACGAACTGTTATTTGGGTCTTGGTGCACAAGTTGATCTGATTTCTGTGGTCATTGGTTTGACACTAGCATGAGTTTGGTTTTACTCACTGGTTGGTGTTTTTTTTGCAAAATGTTGAGTGCTCAGTGAGTACTTACAGTGCTTTATGTCTCTGTTTTGCAAAGAAGGGCATTAGCCAACAATAACCAGGCTTTGTTTAGAAATGTTTGTATTGTGTCTGTGAAACTGCAATGCCTCATCCTTTTTTCATATTTATTCTGAACATATGTGTCTTTTTATCATGTTTATTCTGAATTAATATGTATCATAACATTGTTTTATGGCACTCTGTTTTTGCATCCACTGACAGTTGTGTCGGTTATTTTGATGATCTGATTTCATGTACAGGAAACTCCATGTTTGTATTCCGTTGTGAAGTAATTTTGATGTAACGTCAAATGCCATTCACTTTGTAATGTTGTTCGGGATCAAATCAAGTGCAATGTTTTTGTTTGAATGCATTGTGTGCTTAGCTTTGTCCTTTATTTTGTCTGGGTACAATAGACCTGATCAATAGCTCAAGGACACGAAGAAGATACATTTAAAGTACAGCGTACAGAAGTGCTGCTTTGTTTTTTCAAAAAACAACAGTACCCAAACATATCAGTATTTTCAAACACTCAAATAATTTAGAGGAGACCTGACACTATTTTCCATGAGGGATGATTTCCTACTTGAAATGCTTTCAGAAAATAAGTTCTTGATGCAATTACTGTCAGAAAACTAACTTTGCTTTGAGCTCAAATGTTCGTGAACAGGCACAACAAACCTGGGGTTACTGGAAGGTGGAAATGTCATCATTTCAACATACCTCCTAAAGTTTGGATCGTTGTTTCAGCCATTTTTGTCTTGTGGCATGACCCTCTCCCCTGAAACTAAAGGATTGGAATTGGTCTTCGAAAAACCAAAAGGCCAGAATAAATCAGACCAGTATCACCATAGAGAAAAAACCATGCTCACTCATCAATTTAGTAAAACAATAGCTCTTGTCACAAAGACGGCTATTGTGTTTTGTGTTGTCATACGTAAACCGTGCTAAAGTGTTGTTGTGGTTGAACAGCACCTACTCTTTGTTCTATTTTACTAGGTGGCACATCCGTTAGTCAGTAATCAGCTCATACAATACTTCCATGATGGCTTCTTGGTACCAGTCATCGGACCAGCACTACATCAGGTAAAACAAGAGAACATTCATGGGTTGAATTTTGTTCAGCCAATCTGTTCAGCCATTTTTACATTTGTAATTTTTCTTTGATTGGATGGGGAAAGATGGACGTGTATGTTATATTTTATATTTATTTTTAAGGGTTTTTTTTATTTATAAATGTGTCGTATTTGTAGGACAGGTATTTTTATTTTATTTTACCATTATTAATGTCGCCCTAAATTTATGGGGGGGGGGGGCCATGGACACGTTTTCCATTGCATAAGTTATACTTGTCTGTTTGTTTTTCAGAAAAAATAGTAAGATTTGAGTAATTTGTGTTTACTCTCCATGTTTAAATTATGAGTAATGTATTTATGCATGTCTGGCAAAGCTACACACCGCCTAGATTAGAACCCAAGGGCAACAGTCAACTAGCTCGTCTAAATGTATGTAAATGGCAAGTGGAACCATGTCGCTGTTTTATGTAGATGCTGTTCAGAACATCAAACAGTCTCAGTTTTCCTCAGCATTGTGTTTATTTTTAGGGATTTTGTTTTTTATTGAGCATGTTTGTCATAAATGCCAGTGGCTTTTCATGTAAAAAAAAAAAATGTAGAAATAAAAAATAGAAAAAAGAAGAGAAGAGTGTGTGCTTAATAGTACTGGGAGATAGTTTTCTGACATGTTCAGCTCTATGGACAGCAATTAGTCGGTCGTGAGTTACACCCGGCCATTGAGTTCTCGTATTACAGTTATGATTGAGTCAAATGAACAGCCACTGTTTTGTAATTTTTGTAACCTAGACCCCCCATGATGTGTGCTATGTGACCATTGAATGCCAAAGAGGGATATCTCTGGTCTGGTGTCACTTTCTGTGTGAACACTTTACAATACGTGTTTGCATAGCGGTTTGATTCCAAGATAATTCAGAAAGCATCTTCACTGTGACTATTACAGCAGTATTAAAGTCAGAATAGTTGAAAGGGATGTCCAAATCACACTGTAAAGTTGAGACTAAAGGGTTAAATACACAATACTACATGTGCCATGTATCATGTAGAATGCTTGATTCAAACACATGATTTGGGAATAACTGATAAACCAGGGTTGGCTGAAAAAACTGCTCCAAATCATAATTGGATGTGTACACAACCATGCACTGTTAAGTACATCATCTTGGAGTGCACAAATACAAGAAGAACATTTAAAGTGAAATTTATTAATGCTGAATTTATAATGATATTGATTTTAGTAAGAAAACGTTGTCCATGTCACATAGACTTTGATCCGAGTTTCAAAAATGCAGAGTTATTTGTTTCACGATCAAAACTGTTCTTGCATTTGCGTACATACATTGTAGTTTGTGAGGCTGACATTAATAGTATTAATTAGTCGCATCCATGCGGTATCACGAAATCAAAAACCTGTTCCCTGAAGTATTCGAGGTTCATGTTTATTGGGGGAATCGGATTCAGTCTCCATTTCTTTTAGCTGCTTGTAGTTCCTTCCAATATTTCACACTCGCCGGCCACAACCCCACCCCAGTACTCACTCCAGGAAATGAGTGTAACATCTCATTAAATCAATGTCATTGTAATGGTTAAAAGCATATAGTGATGTATTGCTGCAGATTAGTGCTGGAATACGACCTTATTATAATCTGGTATACCGTGTAAAGTTCACTCTGAAGTTCATGGCTTATTTGACCTGAAATAGACTGAATTGAATTACTCAGGCATTTGTAAGGGGGGGGTGATTCCTCGCAAAAGTTCCTTGAAGTGAATTTAAAGGGACTATGTACACATTGGTATCTTGTAGGAAAACCCTTGTAGAATTAACTGTATGCATTGTAGATTGATCTCTCTGACAGGGATGTATTCTGACACAACAAAATAGAAAGGAAGGTTTTTTGTTTTTCTTTCTGAGAACTGTTAAAGGAAAACATGTACATGTGTACAATAGAATGCCTCGAAAATGAACATAGAAATAACAAACATTTAGCTAAATGGGACAAAACATTTGGCTACTAGAGTTGTAACTGTCATGACTGTTGGGTGATTTCAATCCTGAGTATAACCTTTGTTTACAAATAGATTGACCTTATACATTCCAGGGCCTTTCTGGTAAGCAAGATACTACACTGGTTATGTGAGAAATTTTTCATTTTGTGTCTCAATTTCAATATAAATTCAACAGTTATATCAATGACAGCTGTTGCAAGTTTTGAGATGCGCTCCTCTTTCTACATATCAAAAGTTTATAAAAGTTGTACAGTGCAATCTCCATGGTATGTAAGATCTTATGTTTTCTTCCATTGGACTGTGTACAAATCAAGCCTGTAGGAAGTCCAGGCTCTGTGACTCTTAAACATGTGATGTCAGGGGTTACATGGTCTATACATGTACAATGGAAAGCCAACTGAAAACTGAAGGTTTCCGACTTATTGTTTCTCTAGTTGGCGTAATGTTCAGTCAACTTCATACTGAAGGTGCTCTTCCGCTGATTGAATGTATTTCCTGGGAATCGTTTTAAAAGGAACTGGTGTACTGGTGATTGGAGTTTTCAGGGGCTGGTTTTGTAAATGTATTAACATAGGATATTGATCCTATATCACGCAGCAAGGAGAACAGTGGACAGCTTGTGTTTGATTTGCCCAGTTTTGATGAAAGTCTTGGTTCCATCAGAACCTATGGACATTGTGAGCCTCAAGCACCCAATGAAGACAGTCACAATAGACAAGTTTAAACGTATTACACTGAATCAGCCGTAATAACATGTACACAATTTGTCAGGACCAAAGTTCAGAGATCAGCTTAGCAGTAGTGAACTTGTGACCTTAGCCCACTGGCTATCAGGGCCCAATATCATAAAGCTCTTAAGCATACATGCTGGTCACTTTTTAAAGGTTACAATGATGATGATGATTGTTGCTGTCGTTGAAAAACAGCATTTAGAGAAACTCTGACTAGAGAAACTTCTGGGTATGTTGGTTTATCTTTGTTAAGAAAACAAAAATGCAATGTGGTTTTTAACTATGTTCGTACATTCAGTTTATGCTTATTTCTTGTGCTTTGCAAGTTAAGAAATGTAGGTCAAATTCAAATTGAATTCTCTCAATCAGTGAGCTACAAAGAAACAATTTTTTTGAGGGGGGGGTCTTATTGAGATATTTTGCAGTACCAACTTTACGACAAGCAGACTTCAGCTCTGAAATCTCCAACTTACTTCACTGGTTTTCATCCAAAGTGTTCATGTCCACAATCAGGTGTCCCACAGCTTAGTAGTGTACACAATGTTCACTTTGGCCTTTTAAACAATTTTTTTTTTAAATGTCCATGGTATTGAACAGATGTGGAAATACTTGCCCAGAGCAACCTCCCTGGAAACAAATTAGCGCCTCGCTGAAAAATGCAAACCAGGCTGGTAAAAATTTGACTAGTTGACAGACGCTTTGAAGGAATTTGTACAGTTGGTGATAGTGAGTGTCCACACTCTGGACATGATTTGTTATTAATATCAAATAACTAACAAGCTTCTTAAATGTAAACTCGTCTTCTCAGAGGAATTCAACTGCATTTTGTCTGGGTTTAAAAGAAGGGTGTTGGATTATGCTGTGATTGGAAAAGATACATATCAAATTTGCTGATCATATAGGTGGTTTGGTATGTTCAATTTTGTTGTTTAGAAGATCTTCCCGACAAGGGAACTTGGCAAAGCCCCCACTGGGGGATATAAACACCAAGCTGGCAACAGCCAATCTCTCTCATACAAACCTTGGTTTAACATCTGTGATTATGAATTGCACAAGCCAATACATTTTGGTGAACTGGATGGCAACGCTTTAATCCTAGACATTGTGAAATCGGCGGCTAGCTTGGCCGGATTCGAACCCACAACCTTGCGACGGCAAATCCCTGCATTCTTACCACTTAACCACGGTGACATCTTTAACCCTTAAAAGAAAAATACTTTGTTCTTCAATTGGTGATTAATTTGTATTCAGGCGTCGTTTCTTTAAAAGTGACAGCTAGTAAGAGTAGCATTTGCTTGTGTGAGGATTTTGAACTGGCCAATTGAATAATTCACTAGAAATGTGAAAAGTAGTAACAGAACTTCTGGAAACTTTGATATGTTCAAAATAAATATTAGTTGCATTTAATTTTCATTCAGAAGCACACTTTCATTGCATGTTTTGCGCACTTTTTAAATCTTGTTTTAGATAGCAACTGAAAAGTAGCATTTTTCATGTAGTAGAAAGGAGCGATTTTTTTCACATTTCACATAATTGTAAAAGGCCCATGTTATAGCTGTGCGTTTGAAAATAAACCCACTGAATAAATAACCTTTTATTGTATTTATTTACAATGACAGCTAGCAGCGTTCGACTCATGTATAGTAAGTCATCTTTATTATTATTATTTTATTTTATTTTTTACTTTACTTACTCATTGATTAGTACGTTTTGTTAATAAACTTGTCAACCTTGTTAATTTTTTGGTTCTAACATCTGATGAAAGCTTCTCACTGTTCCCTATAGAAAACAAATTGTACAGCAACATTTTAGGGAGTTGGTGAACATGTTTGGGTCATCTTTTTCAGTATGAAACTTTCCTCATTTCAGCTCTATTACTTTTAAAATGCCCTTCCTGTTTGTCAAATTCCTGGAAAAAAACTGTTTCATCATATTACATGTGTTAAATCATGAGCCATCAATGCTAAAGGCGCTACTACACACTTTCAGTTTTCTTTGGAGGCAGACAATTTCTGATGGTAGAGTAGGGTTTATAAGCCCATTGCACAATCTACAAAGCACAATATATTGATCACTTGTTGTGTTTTATGTTCTAGCTACATGCATACATTATACTTCCATGCATGCATGGGATCTTGTCCCAACACACTGCACCAGGTACATGTACAGCTTGTCGTTGACTTGTAAACCTATATTAACCTATGCAGCAAGGTTACATGTAAATATGGTTTCTTTCAAGTACCACTTACTATAATGACAGGTCCAGTACCTTCCATAAATGCTGGTAGGCTATCAGGGAAGGTACATGTATATTTCTTGTTTTGGAAATCAAGAGTGAATATGGTAAACCAAACACACCCAATGTCACGCCACTGCTTATTTCAGCATCTTTCCCATTTTTCTTCAATCAGGTTTAGTGCCAATTTTCTTTGCATGTATGTATAGCCAGGACTCTGACATATGTTAAGTTGACACAACTTTAAAAGAGCAAAAGTTCTTACACTACTTCATATTCCAGGCCATTGGCTCCGACTTATGCAACTACTTTGCATGCTTATGCAACTACTTTGAATATTGTGCGACTACTTAGCATAGTTATCCAACTACTTTGAGTATTGTACACAACTACTTTGCATACTTATGCAACTACTTTGTATATTGTACATTTACTTTGCATACTTATGCTGCTACTTTGCATACATGTAAATTGTGTAATCAATACCCAAACCCGGTCTTGTTACCATAATAGTTATCACATGAGCGCTAGTGGAACACAGACAAATATAGCGCTTCTGTGTCCCATACCTAATGGTGCCAAAGGCTGAGTTGGATATGGGATGCAGACGTGCTATATTTTTCTGTATTCCACAAGTGCGTGTGTGGTAATGAATTTATCTTCACGTAAACTTGACACGCAGTTTTAAAAAACACAGTTTGCAGAGTTAGACCATCACTTCAGAGCAGGGTTTGATACGGGTCGTGCAAAATAGCTTAATATCACACTCTTGTTGCTATAGATCGGCCAATCAGAATCGAGGATTCAAGTTGGCTTGAAGATAATATTTCTTTAGATGACTAAATAGCAATCTTGTAGTAAAGTCTTCAAGCCGAGTCTCAAGTCTTCAGTTTTGAGGTCGAGTCCCAAGTCACGAGTCACAAAGGTCAAGTCCCAAGTCATGAGTCACAAAGGTCGAGTCCCAAGTCACGAGTTATAAAGGTCGAGTCTGAGTAACAAGTCACTTAAGTTTATGTACATGGGGAAAAAGTAACCTAAAGCTAACTGATATACACCATGGTTTAAAATTCAATGGAGAGAGAAATGTGGGCTTTACTTATCAATTGTTACTAAACTTGCCAGCTCTGTGTTCCTTTCACACCCTTCTATTTGCCATAACTTGTTGAGTGTATCAGTTGTGGCCCATGTGTGGTTACCCCCATGCCACTCTCCCTTAAAAAAAAATAATAAAAATAACATTAAGTGTGAGTCATTTCTTTTTGTACAAGAATGAATGTCACTACATGTTACTGTGTAACACTTCATCTGCAAATTACATATCATAGCACAATTGTTTGTATTTCTGAAAATGGTTTTGTTTTTTCAGAAAAAGTGCATTACTGAAAGAAAAAAAAACGGCCTTTGCAATTTATGTATTTGCCAAACTCTGCTCGTTTGTAATACATTCACAGGTGTAACTGTTTTTGATTACCAATCTGTGCAGTTTGACCTTGTTTATTGTTGACATCTCTACAATATACAAACAAACGTCCTCTCAGACGGTGTATTTATAAAGAATAACACTTGACTTTTGAATTTGTAGTTTCCACCTTTGTCAACCACCAAAGTACCATGATGTTGTCTCAGTAATGTAATTTAAACAATCTAGGCCCTAATACGGCTGTATAAATAATAGCTGTATTGCATGGTTTGTCCACTGTTGTTTAGTGTCCATTAATGTATAACACGCAATGTACCAATTAGATCCTACAATGTACTTGGTTGGATGCGTAGGCAATAATCCTACATAAACTCTGCATATATATATCTGTATCTGTTTCTGAACAGAAATCCGTAGGGACTATACATTGGTCTTTTATTAGATTGGTGTTTTTGGATTATTTGTGGATTACGTTATGTAACTTGACACGAATGGCACACGGGTGAATTTCTAATACACCAACTTGATCTTTCTAGCGATTTTTCCAGGATCTGTAAACAAGGTTGTCCCTGAGCATGACATTAATTAACTACAATTCTCATAATTCAAACATAGCTCTGTATTGCAGTTGTAAAAATATGTTGCGTCCAAATTTTGCCCACTTGCATTACTTTTAAATGTGAATAAAAGATAAAGCAAGATGTCAACCTTTTCAAAAAGACACTCATGCCCCCACCTGTATTGTACATTTACTTGTGCCATTAAGCAATTTAAAAAACAGACATTGGACAGCAAGACACATCTCGACGCACAGTTATTGTCTTTTAGAACAACCATACTGTAGACGTATAGTGAGGCAACATCTTGGTTTGCAACTAATAATGACAACAGCTCTGTTTTGATTGGTACACAAAATTTATTCAGCAGGATCTAGACACAAAGTTTTATCTGAGCACCTTGGGTCCACAATGCATTGGATACTTAGTTCCATTTTAAGATTAGAAATCCATCGTGTAATCATAAAGCTGGTATTCAAGCACAAACATTTGCTTAGCTCACAAAAATCCCACCATCATCTCATCAACACTTTGTGACAGGTGTTTACAGTATGTTTGGCAATTTTTTGTATTTCATGTTATTTCACTGCAATTTTATAAAATTTGGCCCTAGTTGTGTTTGACCCGCACATATGCTCTTGCTGGAGGATCCCTGCTGCATGTAGCAAGTCGCACTCTCTGCTGTTGTGGAACATTCAGTGGATGCCTGAGACGTACTCAAAGGTCGCAGGGCTAAATTTATTGAACCTTTTTTGTTTTTACTTTAAAATAAACAAATTTAGTACTTTGGAATTATCCACCATTACATGTATGTTAGCTCATAACCTAGAAGGTTAATCTAAGTTTATGTCTGAATGTGAATATGTCTGTGTTTAGTTCATCACAGGTTATTTGTTACTCGACAATAGAGGGCCTGTGGTCCACAAACCATGGTATCAGTCATTTCAACACATTTTCTTTTATCACTCATGTTAGATGTCGTGTTTTTTCCCCCTTCCCCTCATTCCAATTTCATTCATAGTTCTCTTTTGCCGATGGCGACACTGGTGATGTAGATAATCCGGTAGGTTTTGATTTATTCTGTTTTTAGGTGAGCTTTTTTCGTAGACGCATGAGTTTGGAGGCAGATTGCATGGGTGTTGCTGTGGTTTAGTTTATGCAGATTTATGCAGATTTATACAACTTTCTGTTTCTTATTTTGTATTGTTTATTCACATTGTATCACTTTCTCATTTGTTCTGAGTCACTTGTAATTACGTTTGTAATTAACAATATATCTATTCCTTTAAAAAAAATACATTTTTCAACAGTTGTTTGAGGGATTGTACAATGTTGTTTTTTAGAAGAGTGCTTTCATTCATACATTTCTAAAACATCTTGGAATTAACTTGTGAAAGTTGCATCCAAATCGCTGTTTAAGTTTTGGAGAATATGTATTATGTGCAAAGCTCCAATCCTGGGTATTTTTTTTTTTTACAAACAACCAACAAATATATGAAAACAAGAAATATAGAACAAGTCTCGGCACATCTCATATGTTGGAAACTTGTAAAGGTGTGTATTATTTTGGGTTGATAGAAAGCTGGATCATTTATTTGAAAACATTTGTGTACCCACCAGGGAATGATTTCTTCCAGCAATTTTTCACTGCAGAATAATTGGACGGACCATGTTTTGTGCACACTGAAAGCTAATGGTGACTAGCAAACGATGAGTTTTGAGTGGCAACTGATACGTTTTGTGGACACAACATTTTGCCTTGCTGTGCATGGGAGATCATTTGTCAATACATTAAACAACTAATTGGTTTTTCAGTCTGTTCTGAATTGGACGGCAAAAATAATATGTAGCCATGATTGGAGCTGTGTGCTGACGGTAATACATTTATAGCCTACATGTACAATGACATAATATGCGTTGATTCAAAAAAAATTAGCTATATTCTTTGTTTTTTCTGCTCTCTCAATCCTGAATTTTCACACAGAAACATTTCTCAGGGTAATGTTTGTCAATTTTACTCTCAGAAATATTTCTGATAATTTTGAAACTACTCAAAGTACTCTAACTATTCCTGGTGCAGCCATCTTCGTCAGGTTCCCTGTATACACAGTGCTGTTGGTGGTTCTCATTCTCATCATGTAAACAGACCTGACCTTTCTTCTTCTTTTTTGGTTCACTGGTACATGTGCACTGTACCAGCCTTGGAGTGTTTTCCAAACCTTGACCTAGGCTGCGAGGGTTTTTCCCAACTTGGGTTTTTTCTTCTCAAATGCTTTGCTGACTATGTATAGTTCAGATTCAGATTCAGAAGATAAGAGTACATGCTACGCAACGAAATAATTCAACATTAAGACTCCCTGATTAAGAGTCTCTACCCAATTAGGAACCCCTCGTCTAAGCCCATCAGAATCAGAACAAACCATCTACCTGTTTTTGATGGATTTGTAATGGATAGAATTCGGTTGAGAATTCTTTTTTATTACGTGTCCAATGGAGAAAAATCAACTTGCGGTTTTGTGTGGTTTTCGTGTGGTTTTGTGTGAGTGTGTTTGTTTTGTACTATCAAGTGTGTGGGAAATGGGTGAATGGTAACTTAAAACTTGTGGGTTTTCTTCTTAAAGAGAGGATTTTTGAGATGGTTATTAACATTTACATTAAACCCAGCACAAATCAAACACTCTTACCGGCCAAGTCTCTACACCTTTTGCATGGGCCAATGATTAAACTCTATATTTATTTCAAAATTCTTTGACTCTATGAAATTGCGTTTTTGCATGGTGAAAGGGCAGGCACCAGGAATGTTCAGGTGCAAGATTTAGAAAATTATTTCTTTTTCCTTGGTTACACCCAGCTGTTAACTTAATCACAGCATGAGAAAAGCATGATGTTGTTGATAGTTCAGAGGGAAAATTGAATACTTTACTTGGTGAGAGGTGATAAGCACGTTGCATGAGGTGGAAGGGACATTACTCACTCACTGAAAACAAACAGTTTAATTAAACATAGTAATCAATAACGACAAGGTAAACACCAAAACCAACCCATCGCTAAACTTGACTTACACTTCTTATTTCTCAAACATCCTGTTTGTATACGAATTCTTCAATCTTGAACCAGATTTGTAAGATCTGCGATTATTTGAAATGTTACACAATTGTTCATAATTAACTGCAGACTCGTTGTGTTTAAAACCAAAGTGTGCCGTAAGACCATTATAGAGACGTCAAATAAAACAACGGTTGGTACAGAATGCTAATTGAATTGAATCCTTCCATTTTATTATTTTGTAATCTCCATGTATGTGTAGCTCTCCTACTGTAACAAAAAGTGCAATGTTTCCCCTGGCAGATGAACCGAGCGAGGTGGTATCAAAACTCAATTCATTCATGAATGAAGCAAAACTTACACTGTTTGCAAAAGGACAAATATGCTCACCTATTTATGCCATGATTTCCTACACAAATTGTAAGCTGGTGAAACATGGAGGCCAAGGAAAAAGCTCATTAAATGACACAAAATGAGTACTTTTCATTTGGTGTTCCCTTTTATGGCAAATCTTCACAGCAAGGTGATGGTTCTGGCAAAAAACGAGGAAGGTGGTGAGGAAAAGAAGCGAGGTGGGCTGCCTCGGTTTTGAATGGGCAGGTGAAACAGTTGTAACACAGGCATGCAATTATTCAGCTGATCAGCTGATTTCTTGTTTATCTTATGTTTACTACTATTGCCATAGAAAACTGAAAACAACATTGTACAGAGTTAAGTGGGCGTGGCTATTTTCCTCCTACTTTGTATTTACAGAAGTTGCATGTCTGCTGTAAGTCTTCAAGAGTTCTAATATTGTTTTTTTTTTCTTTTTCTAATCTGAATCGTTGAACCTGAGTTTAGTTTTGTGCCCCTATTTATTTAGCGATAGTTAACATTAATTTAAAAATGTGTATTTTGTCAACATCAAATTTGTTTATGTTAAGGGAATGTCTCAAAAGTCGGGCACATTCAAGGCTCAAAAGAACGTTCCCATGGGCATATGTCCACAACCGATTGGACCGCCAGATAATTCCATTAGACTACATCATTGTGCCAAAGTACAGTGGCAATCCTACACGAGTGAATATGCGCATATGAGTATTTTGAACTTGCAATGGAACATTCTGGTGGACCAATAGAACGGTCCATGTGCACGCGCTGGAATGCTTATCCAATCCAATAGACCCCTTGCATAACGCGAAAACGCTAAAGTTTTACACTCAAAGAAATGCTTTTGTCCAATGACCTGTTACCTGTTGGCTTCAGTGAGGGCGCTTTTTGAGAGTGTGACGTCATATGCAAGGGTTATATAAGAATGTTCTTACTTCCCCGACTTGTGAGATTCTTCCTAAAGTTAACCTTGTAATTTAATTGTAGCAATATTAACAAATAACATAGTTGCTTTAATACTTTATGGTTTTAATACAAATAGTCACAATTGTTATTTAAATATACTTTTGTCATTTTTGTTTGACATTTTATAGTTGTTTTTCATTTTTTATTCTTTCATTTTGCTGTGTTGATGTTTTATGTTATGCATTTCAACATGTACTTGCAAGGTTATACTTAATTCTGGTGATGGTTACGAGTGTCAACTGGGCTCGATTTCACAAAGAGTTAAGGTTGATCTTTACTGTGGTGATACTGACAACTCATTTTAAGATGAATCTTAGTGCTTTGTGAAATCAACCACTGGAACTACAAGATTTACAAGATTCTTGCAAAGACAGCTGACAGTGACACAACAGTTAACGTTTCATGTTCACGTTTCATGTTCAGATAACAAACAACAGCAACAAATAAAAAATTTGATCTGGTTTTTCTTTCTCATTGGAGCATTGTCAATTCCTGAGTGAAAGGAATTTCTGTTGAAAGTCAGATTTTCTATGCGAAAAATTTTCATGGTAAAAAAAAGAAAAAGAAGTTTATTTATTTATGCTACGCAAATATATAATTAATATGCTCAAATGCACATAAATTGTCAAATGTGCTCAGAGAGGGAGCATTATGCAGCCAACCAGGAAGCCCCCTTCTCTTTCACAGAAAGTGTTCTATGTGTATTACACAATGTCCAGAAACACGATTTTTCTCTCCCAACAAAAGGGCTCAGGCTTGATGTTAAGTAGCTCTATCATGTCCCAGACAAGCCACCAACCATGACAGTACATGGAATGGTCTCCCAACCACTTACTGACCACAGTCAACGGTAGTTAAACTTGGCAGCTATACCACAAGCTCTAACAGAAACATGAAAATCGCTGCAGTAGAAATATACAAACTCTCAATAGACTTCTTAGAAAACATACATGTACATAGAAAAATGCTCTGAAATATATAGCAACGAGAAATATATAGCAACGAGAAGTGCATAGTCTACTTATAATAGTGTAGCAAACAATTGGAAGTGCATGGCAATATTAAGGACACGGTTTGATTATATTTGAGATGTTAAACAGGTTTCGGCGTCCAATTTGATGTTGTTTGGTTTTTACTTCTTCAGAATCCACAGGACGAGATTGTAGCAGCCACCGCCTACGTGAATCTGTTCCTGACCAGCATCACGGCCCCGCCCCTCATGAAGGGGTTCCTTCACTACCTGTGCATGGGTCAACACGAGGGACGATTAGTATTGGAATCATTGCTGTCAAGGATTAGCACTAACTCTAGGGTAACTATAGCTATACATTTATATTATCAAATGATTGAGTAGTTATTAACCTCCATTAATGTGCATGACAATAACGAGTGCATTAGAATGACCCCAGTTAAAGGTATTATACAGGATTGGTTTAATTTTAGTCTGAAAGCTTACTGATTGCAAAGTTTATATTTGAACCATTTTTTTCTGTGAAATATTCCCCTCTGAAATGAAGTCGTATTCAAGAATTGAATCTGAAAACCTAAAAGAATGCAACAGCTGACATTGGTTGTTACAACCAAAGTTTATGGACAGTGTGTTTACATGCTGAAAATTGTGCATGGTTTTTTGCTAGTTTCTCCTGACTAACACTAAGTCCAAATTTTCACAGGTTTGTTACTTCATGTATATGGTCGATCACACAAACTATGAACGTTGTCTGCGACTATCTTGTCAGCTTTATCAATCCTGTGTAATTCCTTTAAACTAACCTATACAGCTATTAGTTATGGTTAAGGTAATAGTTAGGTGACAGGTAGTGGCTAAACTCAATCCATCAGATTCACTGGCCAATGCTCCCTAGCTATAGTCCCACTGTCATGCTGTGTTGTCATTAAGCTATTTTGTGGTAGACTTGTGGTAAATTGTAATCTTCCATTGTTTTTGACAAGTTGGAATGGCTCACACTGTTCTTTGATTTTTTTCCAGTTGTGTCTTGTGACGCTGTCATTGTTTGACACCCTGGTGAACCTGAACTGTGAGGACTTCATGCTGGAGCTTATCCTCAGGTACGTTGCCAAGATCAAACCCCACAAACTGATCCATGTGGTAACATGGTGCTGCTGTGTATGTATCCAGTGGGTCATGGGTGGTCTGTCTTGCCTTGCCTTCCACCTCTGGGGACCCCGGTTCAAATCCCACCAGGGGCACTCTGTGGATTGGGTTTTCAGTCCCTGCCTGATTGCGTGGGTTTTCCCTAGAATAATTCTCTCCGGTTTTCCTCCCACATCTTAAACTAAAACTTCCTTCCTAGTCTTCTCTCCATTGGGTTCTTGGCTAGTACAGTGATTACGTTCACTTTTCAGAGAGTCATTTGCCTTACAACCAGAAGAAATGAAATGAAATGAAATGAAATCCATATATTACTGTCTCTCATGTATGCATCATTGGCAAGTTTTACTTAACATTTGTTTTTACGATAATGTTACCTATTTTTTTTTAGAAACACATTGTATTCAGACTATTTTGTAATAGCCCATATGCGCAAGTACAATCTTATAGCATTGCATCCTGGGAAACCGAGTACAGTTAAAAATGAAATCGAGCTGTCAAGATGGAGGCCATGCTGTACTTCACACATTTGTACCAGGTTTTATAGTTGTGTACCGCAATAACTTCAAAATCAGCACCCCAATGATGGTTGCTGGTGTTGATTGGACTCGGATTTTATCCAGAATCCTTTGTGTGTTGATCATGCGCATTGGACATACATATGGGCTATTGGATAAGTTTTGACATGTTTGATGATGAATTTAAAATGCTTTTTAAAACGGAATTGATAAAAAATGATGTTTTGATTGAACAACAGGTATTTAGTTCCATGCAACCATTTGATGGTCAGCCAACGCAAAGCCATCAGAGAGGTGGACCTACACAGTAAGTCAGCAGACAGGTTCTTATCACTCCGACCAGCCTGCTGCAAGACCAAATCCACTAATGAGAAACCGAAAGTGGTGACCGTCGCGGCAGCTAGAGATGCCAACAGAATGTCGAATGGCGACTCATCACCGGAGAAGAGACAGGTGAAACTTACCTTGCCGAGCCGTGTGTGGACCAACAGGGGTAAAGGCCAGGTTGCCAAGAACAGTCAGACAGATGCTGTTCCCAAACAGCAAACGCCTTCTCAAGGTGCTGACCAGCTCCCTACAGCGGGCAGCCAGCCAACAGAACAGTCCCTGGCAGATTTTGAAACAAGCCAGGTGGAGTACCTCCTGGATGCCAAGGAGGGGATACAAGCCTGCACTATCGGCACTCTGAATTGGTCTGCACCGTACGATGGACTCAACCCTCCCCCTGAATCTCTCAGTCCCGACAACTTATCGCCTGCTCATGTAAGAAAAAGGTCTTCGTCCACTTTTGATATGTCTACAAATGCTCCCAGCTCAGCATCATTTGCCATACTAGCCGCTGATGAGGATACTGGATTATCATCAACTTATAAGTCTTATAGCATAGCAGAGTTTCTTCCAAGACCTAGGGATAGAAAGCGGACTGTTGACCCTAAACTAACCGCAACGATTCAGGAGGTGTTATCATTGAAAATTGGAACTGATTGTGAAAGCGTGGATACCTCTGATGTCAATATCACTGATTTATTCATGGATGAAAAGGAACAGAGTGCTGTTAACGGAGGTTCTCCAGAGAATGCAAATACGTCCTCCACAAAAAGTGTTGAAATCAGACCAGTAGAGAATGGTGTTGCCGACCATGCTGAATTGAAAGGAAGCAGGAATCACAAAAGCGAGCCTCAGCAGTCTGTGGAAAAGAAGCTATCTGCAGAAAATACCCCAGAAAGCAGACCAGTTACAAATGGTCATGTCGGACAAACTAAATCATCAGGTAATCTACAGACTACTGAACCCAATCAGTCTGAAGACATTGTCAGTGAACTCTCCACCCCAGAGAGCCGGGTCAGTTCGGGAAAATCCAGACCCAGAGATCTTAATATCACAGGACCCTGTAAACCCTCACAGGAAACTGATAGTGCCTTTTCTGGGAGCAACTCGCCGGTTTTAGACTGCAACTACAACGGTGGTAGCTCCATTCCTCAAGTCAACCCTGTCGGAAGCTCTCAGAAGGGCTCCCAGGTTGCCAACTGGCTGCAAGCTCTTGGAGAGGACACTGACAGTGCCAACTTCATAGAAACTCTATCAGACGATCAGAAGAAACGGAAGAGACTCAGCCTGATCAGGCCGGAGTTGGAGAGGGATAGCGACGAACCCTGTGTATTCTGGGAGTTTGACTCCGACATTGAATTTTCCCCTAAGGCTGTCTTATCAAAGAGGGCTTCCTCAGATGGCGATGGTATTGAGAATGAGGCTGATCAGATCTTGCATGCCCTGGGCTTCAACGTTCCGAAGGGTGCAAAGCAAACCAACTCAAGTGGCAGAACTTATCGCCTTGCACTCAACAGTGAAACCAGTGAAGCCAGCACCATTGAAACTCTAAACTCGTCCATGAACGAGAACCATTTCTCAATGCTCAACTCGTCACTTCACTCGGACAGGAGTCTTAACGCCTCGGGCCTCTCAAACCAAAGTTTAAATAAATCACTGAGGTCCCACTCATCACCACCTGTTCAAGGAACTGTACCCAGGTCTCTTTATACTCCAATCGGAAGGGCTATCGGAATGCCAACGACAGGTTAGACACTGTACATTTTATCTTTACTATTTTTTCTTTGAACTTTTAACATTGAATGGCATATTGCTTTTATTTTCTACACATCACTTTGTAAGTTTTACATTTTTTGGGGGGGTCGAGACAGTTTCAAGACTGTAGGTGTATTTCCCCTATTGAAGTAACATGTTTTTTTGTTAATTGACCCAATTTACTTGACGTAATCATCACGTTAATTTTGGTTGCGCCATTTTTTTAATAGTTAGTTTCATTGTATGTTATACAGTGTCGTGCGTATACGTGAGGCGATGCAAGGTTTACACGCTTACATGTTGACTCCCAAAATCATGAGTGTGGCATGGGTCAATACTTAGACTTCTGCATTTCGCGTACTGATCATTTTTCTCGTAGATTAGAGCTGGCGTTGCTTGGAGTAAACTGTTTTGTTTTTTTCAGATAATATTGAACTTTAATTATATGTATTCTGCCATTTCCCAGAGATGCCAACTCTCCCTGATTCTGCAGAAAGTTCCTCAAAAATAAACCAATCTTTCCATGTTCTGATGAACAAATTTGATAATCTCCCTGATTATGAAAACTTTTACCCTATCATGTTGAATGTAATTCTAAATATCTCCCTGTTTGTTGTACGAAATCTCCCTGATTGCAAGATGCAAATGTTGGCAGCTCTGCTTCCCTGTGACACTTGAATTTTGGTTGTTACCATCTTTTAAAATCTGCATTTAATTGAGAACTTGTACTCCTTCCCATGTGGTTGTTTAATAGGTCCTTTCATGGATGCCATCTTTGCACGTCTGGATACTATGATGCAGAACTCGTTCTATGTCAATCTACTGCTGACTGGAATCGTAGCCAGACTAGCTTACTACCCACAGCCCCTCATTCGCTCTTATCTTCTCAATACCAGTATGGTGTTCCAGCCAAGTGTAAGGTCACTTATACAGGTCAGTATATCATACAATGGCTGACAACAAATATATGTTATGTTATTGTTCAACTCTATTCTGTGGTTAGTTTTCTATACTCTGTTCAGCGCTTTGTAACTGTCTTTGATGAGTAAGAGTGCTCTGTAAATGTATTTATTGCATTTATTGTTTTATATTGTATTAACCCTAACCCCCATTAGGGTCTTTTTTACAAAGCCTGCCAAATACAACAGAATGCAACACAGTTGAAATGAGAACCAGTATGCACATAATTGTAATGTTTAACTGTTTTTATACAGTCTTTTGAATATGATTTGAATTATGATTCTTACCAAATATTACATCATACTTCTCTATACTTTTCCCATAAAAAAAATAATTTGAAATACCCATTATAAGTTGTTCAGATACAATAGAAGCACCCAAACCTATATGAAGTCACTTCACTGCTGAATGCAACAAATTCAGTCAAAAAATGACATCTGAGTTGACTGCCAAATGCAACAGATCACAACAACTAGTACCATTTGGTGCATATTGTTGCATTTAGCATGGTTAGGGTTAATTGATTTACTTATATTGAACCAATTCACCAGACGCAACCATTACTATAATCTTGGTAGCACCATGTTGGGAGTGAATGACCCCTGTGTGTGATACAGTGTGGTGTGCATTTAGGCGATAAATGCTTATTATATTTTTACCTGCAATTTGACTCTCAAAATGGTGAGTGTGGCAAGCGGTAGCCACGTGTGAGATTGGTGCAAGGGGTCAACAGACCAGGCAAGTCTTGTGCCATCATTTTCAGGGGACATTGAGTTCCCATGCTCATGGGAAGATAACAAAAAGACAACACTTAAATTACCGCACACAAACATTCAAAGAGGCGTCAGACCTGCACACAGTCTACTTTTGACTTTGAAAACAAGTTTGCGTTATTCTTGCATAAATAATACAGTTGTGTTTTAACCGAGGGTGGACCTCTGTGTTTTTCTATCATTTTGTGTTTCCTCCCTGACTTCATGCTTCATGTACATGTAGGATCAGTGTTAACTAAGTGCAGTTTCACAGTGTGTTGCTGTCAATGATTGTGTGTCATTTTGTTCAATGGTTCAATAACTTAATGACCTACATTGTTTGTTCATTATTGTGCATCAGTATTTACTAAGAACTGCGGCTGATCAGAGTCTGCTGTGTGTCAATCTGAATTTCAACCATAAATTTTTTCTGAACAATTGCATATTTCAACATTTTTTCATGGATTTAAAGGAATTGTTTGTGTCGATTTGTGTAACTATTTGTGTCAATATGCTGCGTTATTATGTCCACTATTGCTCATAATGTCAATAACTGCTCTTGCATAAATGGTGTTTTCCAAGTTAAATTATCATTGGTAATTTTTTTCCCATCAGGAACTTTTACATTATGCTTTAATTACCTCTGTGTATTATTGTTTTGATCTTTTATTGTGTTAAACAAATATAGTGAGCTTCTTATATTATTTATTTTGTGGGTATTTTAGTGTATAATTCAGATCCTGTTTCTTAGTAAAGTAGTGCAAAATGTAGTAATATGTCTTTTTGTTCTTACTTATTACCAGTTGTATTTAACAACAAGAAAGTTTCAACAATTTTTATTTCTCCTAACCCTGTCAGGTTCTCACAACGATAAGGAACAACTTAGATGCCTATGCAGCAACCATCCCGGAGTTTGAAAATCTTCTCATCCGAGCAAAGGAGTACCTTTTCCTGCGGGAAGACGGCGACAGCATTTATAAAGGGCGCTCCCTCGTTGAGAGCGAAGAGCTGGCAAAAACTACGAGACAACGAAGTGGTTCGCTGAAGAGTAGTGGTGAGTTTCATACTTGCTCACAGGAACCCTGGTACCAGTTAGCCTTCGAGGCTTACCAAAACATCCTTTTTAAATGTTGGACATTATCCTGCAGGCAAATTCATTGTGTTCTGTGACCTTTACCTAAAAAGTAATGTAACAATTTTGATACATGTACAAAGTTGGAGAAAATGTCTTTGCTTGAACATGTTTTTAGAATGTTTATTTAACTCTAGCAGTTCCCTGTACTTAAAATGTGTACTGCAGTGTGTTTGAAGCTGTAATTTAGTTCTTTTTAGGTGTTCGGCCGCCAGCCGAACAACTATTGTAATTGTTCCGTTTCTT